>KB696826.1:0-11904 GCA_000349165.1 Anopheles christyi | reverse complement strand
GTAGGATCAACTGATCTCAGTGTATGAACATGATTCTTCCGGTTGGGAAACCGATCCATTGCATACCTTATAGAAGCTCTATCCATCAGACCACAGCAAAGATAATGCAATGAAGTTGTACTGCTTATCTATGAATTTTTTTTTTTTAAATCATTTTCCATTTTCCAATAATCCGCACTCCCGTGGTGAACATCCCCTGGAGTAATATATTTTATTTCCAACGCATACACACTTTACTCCACTGGTAAAGGTTTGCTTGTATGCATCTGCTCTTAACTAACCAGTCGATGAACTTGCTAATAGCTGTCAGGAATCAGCATCTTATCAATGTTTATGAGAAGCAAGAAAGAATAAATAAAAACAACTTATTATATACACAACAAACACTGCACTTTAAACACTAAAGACAAACAATTTCGGTGAATAATTATTCCCGTACGAGCGCTTCGTTTTCTTCCTCCGATCGTGCGTTTTATCACAATTCAATCAACCAGTCGCAAACATGCTTGTACCACAAAAAAGCACTGCTGTACTTTGTGTGCTCTAAACTAATATATTGCGCCTCACTACGTCTAGATTGCGCATATCAAAACAGATCCATACACACACACACATATCTTCGTCACGGGACAACGGTGGGTGATATTATTTTCGTCTAACAAATTGATTGCTCGCTTGCCTGCCTGTCTTGACTTCTGATAACGCCACCGCCCCAGGTATGTAATTACCGCCTACTGGTAAACAATTACTAACCCGGCGTGGAACGAACGCGAAAGAGGGTGGTGGGAGAGGGTTGCGCAAAGGTGGTAGTAAGAAAAGAAGAGTGTTGGTAACCAGTTGACAGCCCGGTTCGAAACACGCGCAAATAGGTCACACCGTGCGATGTTGTTCGTCGTAAACAAACAATAAACAGCCCTTATTATGTTTTTTTGTTTGTGTGCCTTTCCCGAAAAAGAAGCGCCAGATTAGGAGGCGATGGCGTCGTTTCACTAATCCTTGCGTTACACTTACCCATGAGTTCGATAATCGCTCCGATAAGACATTGGGAGAGGCTGCTTCAGCAAGGCCATACGTTTTTTTTTTTTCTCTCTCTGTAATATCTGTGTTCAAGTGTTAAGGCTAATATTATTACAGGCGCTTTGAGGATTTGATAACAACTCCCATTACCTAACCTGTTCTTGTGAAGAATTCCTTTTCAAATGCTATAAAATAGTTCAAGCATTTGTCTGCCACGGTGTTGCACGATCCTTTCATTGTTGCCAACATCCTCAGACACACCACATACGATACATTCTAGATACATCGGTGGGTGCAGATTAAAAGACAATGGAGATGCAAACAGGTACTCCCTCTTAGACTACCGGCCTCCTCTTGCAGCCTCCGATGCACTTGATTGACAGTGCGATAGCGCGGCCGCTTAATTTCAATCACTACACAGTGTCCAGTTCTTTGTCCCTTTGACAACGACGAATTTGAGATACAGTAGGTGACCGCTAACTGGATGCTTTTTAACTGGAGGTTCGCTAACTGGAGTGATTCTCAGTTAAAAAACACTTAAATGTCAAAACATGAAACATCCGGAACCTTATGAGGAGTACGTCAAACCAGAACTATACAAAATATGAAGGAAATGCATCTCCTATTGATAAAAAAGGTATATTTTACCTTTTTTATCTTTTTAATTGCCTATATATTTATATTTGTATTATATTTATTTATATTTATATTATATATTTGCCTATTGATGTAATGGATGACGCGCCGGCTCCTGTAAAGGTCGGACGTAGTTTAATTCTCATCCGGACTGTCACCCCCTTGCAAGGCCTGACTATCCGGCTACGTGGTAAAGCATTAGTCTAGAAAGCCTGTATAAGGCCGGCTTGACCTCGTAGGTCGTTTACGCCAAGCAAGAAGAAGAATTGCCTATTTATTATTAACTTAAGTACACATTACTGAAAACAGTAAATCCAGAGTATCCTAAAATATTTGTTTCGACACGTGTGACAGTTGAAATGACACTCCAGTTAGCGAATATTGTTCGCTTACTGGGGTATGTTTACATCTCAGTTAGCGGTCACCTACTGTACTTGAGTTGTAACTTCCTTTTCTATAAACTAAACCCTCTTCTGCGTGTATGTATAATTATGTTAAAGGCTTCTACATTTTGTTTCAAAAGTCTGTAACTGATCCGACCTACATATGTGTTGTTGTGTTGTTTTAGAAATGTTTATAAGAAAGATTAGTTACTTATCCTATAACTAATTTACTACTACTTACTACTTATCTATCTTGCCTATGTTTGATAACTGTGAATAACAAAGATAAATAATATTCAATCCTATGCAAAGAGTTCGTACGTGTTGGTTTGCTCATTTGTGGCAATTTTATAGGCAAGGTCATCCTTGCGTTATTGCCTTTCAAAGAAGATTGCTTGTTCTCTTATGTCGTAAGGTTAATTGAGAATCGTTCTGAGATGCATCATAGTGTAGAGGGGAATAGCATGGGTTATTGCCGGGTTGTATTATGCATTAACAAACTGCAAGTTTGTTGTCTGACGACGATTTAAATCTTCTGTTTGCAAGTGGATATAACTTTCTAAATAATGTGATCGCGTTGAACAATTGTTTAATGTTATTAAACATTTGACTGTTTTTTTGAAGTCCAGCCCACGCTTCATCACACTGGATTTGATAAGAAACTTGAACGCCCGGTGGGAACTCCTTTATGGGGCACCATTTCATACACCCTGCACGACCGGCAAACGACCCACTGGAATGGAATTTCCATTCATGTTTCTGCGAACGAAAGCAAGAAAATACCAACGGCCAGCAGCAGCAGCGCATAGAGGGAAAAAACAAACCGGTTTGCATCGGAAAACGATGTTTCGCTTTCCTGTTATGCTTGCTACCAACGATTCCTTCCCTATCGCGTTGTGATGAGAATTTCCAGCACAAAAAAGAGAAGACACAGGAGGTCCGGAAGAAGATCACCCAAAACTGATCGACGGATCGTCTGGACTGGGGAATTCCTTTAGCTTTTTGAATTTGAGGATTCCGGCTTTTTCCGTGCATTGGTCCACCCTTATCGCGACCGGCGGTTCATGGTGACTGGTATTCCTGTTGCGCACAATCAAAGTAGCGCCCACACCCACAGCCTACTGTGATCACAAAGTCCACGGGTGCGCACGCATGCTCACACCACCGTATGGGGGGGGCGTGAATCACCCAACGGACACAAACAGAGCCCATGTTGGCCGTGTAACAACCTAAACTTAAAGCAACAAACTCCCCTCGCACCTTCCGTGTGTGCGACGGTGTGTGTGTGTTCGGTATTGTTGGGAAGAGAAAAACAACCACAACACACTACTGCAGTAGGAAGGGCTATCTCAAGGAGGGGGTGGGTGGTAGCCCAAGCACAGAAAAGGTGTGCGCCGACGGACGCGATTGGACGCACGCTTGGAGGTGCGTCCCATAAAGCGTTGTGTACGTCGTGTACCAGCCCGCCACCCCCTCCCGTCTCCCACCTTTCGTCCTACCTTCGTGTCCGGTTTCCTTCGGTGACGCGCTCGCTGCAGCGTTTTGTCCGGTGTCGTCGGTCGTCAGCCGCTGATAAGGCCAGGCGAGACGAGGTCGGTGTGTGTGTGTGTGTGGGTTAAGGGTGGTGTATGTGGTGCTACTCTTGGTCCGATCGGTTCATGATGCAGCGCGCAAACGAGATGGCGCGATGTTGTTGTTGTTGTGTGTGGCGGCAGATAATTTGGAATCGTGCAAAAACGAAGGAAAAAATGTTAAATTAACTCGCCGTGCGGGCATGTGCTGGCAGTCGCTGTGCAAGTGTCGTGAAGAAACATCCTCCGAAACGCATTCCCATTATTCCCATCGCACAAGTGTTTGTGTGTGTGTGTGTGTACCGCGTGTATTACAAGATCTTGCCTAGGCACTTGACAACTTCCGAACCAAATTGTTTGTGGCTTCTCCCGGGTCTTTGAAGAACTTTAATTAAGCATCCCGTGCTATCCTAGCCCTGTGTCTACAACTGTTGTTTACCACCCGGGCCGGTGTGTGAAGTGTTTTATTTTCCCACTCAGCCGGAGTGCAGCTCCACCATACCAACGTAAACCTATTTAAGCTGCAGCCCAATCGCCGTGGCTTTCTAGAAAACTCTGCGGACCGCATTTACACAGGGTAAGCGTTAGCGTTTAATTCAAAACCACTTCTCGTCGATGAAGCTGTCGAACTGTTGTTGGCCAGCTAATTAAGCGCAATGCTGGGTGCTTTACCGGGGCCACCTAGGGAAGGATCAGCCAACCATACCGAACCTTGATCGCCATGTACAGGAGGAGTGTTTGCCGTGGTTGTACCTTTGACCAGCAATTTATCGCACCTTAAACCAAAGGGATCTCGTCACGGGTACGAGAAAGTTCACTGCATTTATGTCCGGTCAAGTGTGCGTGTGTGTGTGTGTGTGTGTGTGTGTGTGTGTGTGTGTGTGTGTGTGCAGCTAGTGCTGGGTAACAATGATCTGGCAATGAGTCGAGATCGGTATGACGATCTTCCACGCGAAGGTATCGAGGAGAAAAGAAAGTTTTGTTTTTGTGATCTTTGTTTTATGCCTCTGCTGTAGATCAATCTCGAGCAAGATCATTATGTTTCAGGGGACAGTGTTGTTAATGGCATGTATTGTGGATGTTAATTTTTGTTTTTCAAAAGTGAAAACAAACACGTGCAATGATGCTGATGATGATAAGGAACGGTGGCTTGAAGGAGAGCTGCTGAGGAGTTTCCTGAGATGCTGTTTGCTTTTTATTATTTTGCTTTCAAGTTCGTCTAGAGTAAATCGCTTTACACAAGACGATCATGAAGGTTAATGCTGCTTATCAATTGTATCAAAAGTAACACACACACATACACAAACAAACGAAAAACAAAAAAATCCCTTCGGCAGCCCTACGTTTGACCTACGTACAAATTGTTATTACAAGCTGATAAAGATCCGCTTGAACCGACCCTTGTAGGTCCCTGTAAGCCTAGATCATGCACCCGATCACGATAGGAAGCTGCATCTTTCAAAATGGCTGACGTTTATGTGCAAAAGACAGCTTAGGCACTTAGTGCTGTGCTTTATGGTGCTGGTGAGCCTTTTTTTTCCCTACCAATCCGTTTTGATTTAAAGAGGGACTGCAAACCGCGTCACTGCAGAACGGTTAACGATGACATTTAAAAGGCTATTCAACCTGCCCAACATGGCGGGCGGTTGCTAATAGCACGTTTGCAAACCGAGTGCATGTCGCGGGCAGCACAATTACAGTGCACTCTCGGTAGATCACGGCCTTCTTGTGCCGAGATGTAGCGATCTGCTTTGCATCTTCGCCTGGCGCTGGCGTAATCAAGCTTTACACACTCCCGCCTATCCTCTTCCCCTCCCTTTCCGGCCGCATTTTGAGCTACAATTACGCACGAGAAGGCACTTGTAAACGCCCCTTTTGCTCGATAGATGGATCGAACAGTCGCACGCACTGTACGGATTAATTAACGAGTGTTTTTGTTTTATATTTGCTTCCATTTTTCCTTCCAATAGAAGAAACACAACATTGCCGCGCGCAGCAAATATTGCAGTCCGTGCGTTATCAGGGCGAGCCGAGGGAAAAACATAAAAATCATAATGACGTCGCTGGCGGTAATGGAACTAAACAATAACAACAGCAGCAATGACCGGGCCGAGGATGGCGAAAAGTATCTACGCGAGCTGACGAAAACCTTCACCGGCATCGACAAACCGTTGAAGAACGCTAGGAAGTGTGAAACGTTGACCGATTTGATCGGCGAGCTGCGCAAAACCTTCGACTCGGACCATGTCAACATCGAGTACGTGAACCATCTGATGCTGAGCTACCAGTCGAACCCGGCCGAATGGCGCAAGTTTGCCAAGTTTGACCGATACCGGTAAGTTTCCGCGCGCATAATAGAAGCAAAACAACAACGACGGTAACGAAAACAACATCAACAAAAAAAACGGTTACGATTGTCCTTGGCTGCACGTGCGTGCTATTGCCCCGATTGTATCCGGGGATCTATGGGATTAGATTGAGATGTAGGGGTAGAAAAATAACCCAGGAATGTCGGCCAAAGATAAGCTGCCAGACGATTAATGGACGAAGGTAGCAACACACATTGCATGGCCACCGTTTCCGATTAGGTGTGTGGACTTTGGTTTATAGCAGGTCAGAAGAGTAGCATCCAATTCTGGTACAGGTTGGTGAGCCTTTGCTGGAGAACTTCAATAGAGGTTCCACGGCCGGGATGAGTAACTTTTTGGGGTCAAATATGGAGCTAAAACGTGTTTGCGGCCCACATGATGTATACTGTTGTATGATTTTTTGTTATTTGTATAATCTTTATGCATTTCTGTTTCATTCGCCTCTCTCAAGGAGGATCAGAATCTTTTTATGCTTTGAAAGCATGATCATATTATTAATCGTTATTAGATGAATTATGTGACACCTAAATGCCTTTATTAAAATCCTAAATGTATTTTCTAGATTCTCCCTTAAAAGTTCGTATTTAATGGGTTTGCCCCATAATACAGCCGTTTAATGCGTTGCTTGATCCCGAGTGCACTTCTCGCAGGGGATCCACCGTCAAAGATTAACAAAGTATGGACCGACTACGACTGTAGCTGGCCGACTATCCTTGAACCTTTTTTGACCAATGTCCCAACAATCCACCATTGCCATGTTATTCTTTTTACAAAATATTTGCTGTATATAATGTAATGTACATTTCATTAAATTTCGGACCACTTCTTCTTTATTTGGCTCAACAACCATAGTTGGTCAAGGTCTGTCTAAAAGCCTCTTGATTAACATGCTTAATTATCTGTGACTTAATGTGGTATGGGGGAGCTCAGCCCAATCGAGATTTGAACCCATAACGCGCATGAAGTTAGGTCGTATGACTTGACGATCTATAGGAGAACACATTTTTTCTCTGTTTTTCGGGCATTTCGCAACTTTAAAATTTTAAAAGGATTTCTCATGCTCGGTGACACTTTCTCTAGCGTTTGGACTGATAAATCGATAATACCTTTATTTTAATTGAATGCATTTTTAAAATAAATCAAACATATGTGGAGAACCGTCGAACATTCGTGAGAAATCCTCTTTCTTTTTTTTTATTTATTGTGTCCTTTATGTGATCTTTTTTATTTACAAAAAGTGTTGCTCTGGACCATGTGTTTGCCATCAAGGGTGTGTATGTTCTTAAGGGGAAAAAAGCCTTGGCCACTCGCCTTGGCGTACTATAACAATGAATTTCTGAACCATTTCTGTTTTGCACCAGCATGGCCTAAATTATCTACACTTACAAAAGTCTCTTAAAGCTGAGATGAAAACATAAAGCTTTAATTTCTAACACAAAAACGATGTCACCAACGCAAAGCACACCTTGAGCGACGAATTGATTATTGTTGTTTGTCCACCGTCCACCAGGCAGGTGACAGGGAAGAAAAGAAAGGCGTTCAGGCCTCTAAAACGTACAAAAACTTGATTTGCTACTTGGCATTTGTCGTTTTGTGCGTCGATTATTTTACTTCATTACTTCAAAAGATAATTTAATCGGAGCCATTTTTAAGAATGGTGTCCCCGTATGGGAATCAAACCAGTCCGGCCTTGTAGCAGCGGGAGCGTCTTTCCAAGATGTTCATTAGCAAATCATCTCGAAGTTATCAAGAAGGAAGATTTCGTAACGTACCCAACCCCACCAGGCAGGGTGTTGGCGACTTTTCACTCAACAATCAACCCCACCTTGCGTTGATAATGGTCTTATCGAACTACAGACAGCTCGCAATATCGCACCGATTGGAATAGAGATGTTTCATGTGAAATTGTTCCATGTCTTCTCTGTCCCTGATCTTGAGCTAGACCATATTTGAGCAGCTTTCAAATTGCAAATCATACTAAAGATGATTGTCCTGTCCCAACGATGCGATGGGTTTTATCTTTGCAGTCCGCACTGGAAGTGAGCAAACAATTTTTGGGGGTTGTTTTCAGGTCATTCGAACTGCGAAAAACAATTCATTACTCAAGACCCAACCAAGTATTATCTGGTTTTGAAAGTATGTGATGTTACAACCTAATCTATTGATTTTTTCTTCTTTGTTTTTTTTCCTTAGCTACACAAGAAATCTGGTGGACGCCGGTAATGGCAAGTACAACCTGATGATTCTCTGCTGGAACGAAGGGCACGCATCGGCCATACACGATCATGCCGACTCACACTGTTTCATGAAGATGCTCAAGGGTCAGCTGATGGAAACTCGCTACGCTTGGCCAAAGGATGCGACAGTCACCGAGGACAATAAGGCAGATATTGGCAATGGGCAGACGGGTGGCGAAGAGGTGGAATATAATGGGGACGAGCTGGAAGAACTTTCCCGCAGCACGCTGGAAACGAACGGTGTGTGCTACATTAACGATACGCTCGGGTTGCACCGGGTGGAAAATCCTAGCCATACCGATGTGGCCGTCTCGCTGCACCTGTACTGCCCACCGTTCGATGTGTGCTCCATCTTTAACAAACAAAATGGCAAGCGCACCAAGTGCAAGGTTACCTTCTGGAGCAAGTTCGGCAAACGAGAATCTTCTGTAAGTATACCGATGGGATTGTACTACACAACAGAATGATGGCGATTCCTAATTATTGCTTTCTTCGCTCTTTCAGAACGTGAACTAGGGCTTGAAGCAGTCTGCTGCATGTGTATCGAGACTGACGTGTTTGCAAGTGATAGCAGTAAAAAAGAATGCATGATCATTTTTTTGCATTTCCATTAGCGGTAATCCTCCAAGAGAAACGTAGGGCTGTATTTCAGATAAGATAAGTAAATGAGATTACTTTTAGATGATAACCTGCTCATAATTGAGTCCAAAAGTGTGTTACGAAATAATAAAATGTCTGTAAAGGTTGAATTTTGTTTGTTAGTTTTTTTTGTGTGCGTGTTTTAATTCCTGTATCAGTTTACGCTGTCGCTGGTCCCTATCAAAGACTCGAGGATTTACTCGTGGTATCGGTGTTCTATTAGAGGAGTAAAGATTGTTGGAATAAATAGACAAAACATCCGTAGTTTCTTAATAAAATGAGTCTAAACAAATGCACTCACTCATTCATACGAAACTAATGTTTATATCTAATACTGGCCTCAGGACAATAAAAGGACAGTAAAAACAGAAATGTGTTTAATGGCTAGCTTGAGTCCCCCACCAGTTTACCAATTGAAAGCTTGAGGGTTTGATCCTCTTGAAAACAAGCCAAAGCCTACAAAAGGAAACAAAAAAAAAATCATAAAGTTAATACATTCCAATACCATTCGCATCATTTCCCCGTTTTTTTTTTTTACAAAATTGTTTTCAAAATTCAGTAAAAAGCCAATTTATTTTGCATTTGACAATCGATCTGTCAATTACAATTTGCTCAAGCATCTGTCAAATTTGTAAAACCACACACAGTCTGTTCCCGAAGTCCCGGTGGCCTAATGGATAGACGAACCGGCTCCTATAAAGGCCGGACGGAATTCAATCGCCCCGTAGCTAGTGCTGACTATCCAGCTACGTGGAAAAACTAAGGCTGTACAAGGCCAGCATGACCGTATAGGTCGTTTACGTCAAGAAAGAAGAAGAAGATTTTCAAAAGCAGACATTTTAAAAACAATAAAAATATGAGAATTCGTAAGTTTTTTTTCATAAACTCCATTATATTAATCGATGAAACCTACATGTAATTTAAGGGTATTTTGAATGAAAAACGTGTTATTCGATTATCGCGGAATTTCGAGTTTCACGGATGTCTCAGAGTAACGCATAGCCGCGTAACTCGGTAACAGACTTTATCTCGGAACCACGTGCACATTTCGCCCCAACATTTTTAATTCCACATGTTTCTGAATCTGCGTTTGTCAAGAAGCGCGTAATTGGAGAACAGACTGTTAATTTCAGACGCACTTTGAATTTAATTTCACATCAATAAGGGACAATTTTGAAAAGATACACACATGCAACACAAAAGCCGTTGAGAAAAAATACCTTTCACGCGGTCCGTTTAGCGCCCTTTATTGCGTTATCGGGCGGAGTAATTTTGTTGCTTGGGCAACGCTTGAACAATGACGGTGACATATTGATAGTTGGGGAGATTGCACAACTGTCAATAGCACACCCACAACAACACCCGTCAGCTGCCGTAAGCTTTGGGCTGTGTGTGCGTGTTTATTTCGTTTGCTCAGTTTTGTTTGAAACCTCGGGCGAATATTTGGTGACGGACCGTGTCCGATGGTTAGTTTTACCAATTTTACCTTCTTCACCTAACCTAAGCTGCAGTGTGCGTAAAGCACAAGAGCTGGACAGAAGTAAGCCCTCACAGTATAGTGATCAAAGCGATCGTCTCGCACACGGTCGTTAGGTCAGGTGTTTCTCCGTGTGCTGTCAGTTCTTGGTCGGTCAAGATTGGAATGTGTAGTTGAAGGTGGTGGTGTGTTGGATTCTAGTTGGAGGCTGTTACCTTGTCTAACGGCGAGACATTCCTCACAGGGAAAAAAAAGATAAGGCAGGTGCGATGCAGTTGTTGAAAGCGTTCGTTATCTAGATTCAAACACACACACACACACATACATACACATACTTTTTCTCTAACCTGGCCACTGTGCGCTAAAAGCATAGGTGCGAAACAGACCGCACAGGAGAGCCGAAATTGAAGCGCACACGTAGAAGATTTCAAAATGGCGATCGGATTTGGAAAGCGTTGAGAGATCGGTCGGGGAATGTACGCCAGCAATCGTACGGGAGCAGTGTGTGCGTGAGCAGAGAGCTAGATGATCTGTTGGTGCGCGCGGGTTGACAAGATCATACTTTTTTTTATTGTTGAGACGCGCGGCTAGCTAGTAACTTTGCTGCAGCACAGCAGTCAAGTGTGTGCTGTGGCCAATTATTACAGTTTTGTACGCTTATTTTCGACGCAATTAGTACGAGTGTGTCTTTCGCAAAGTATTTCTGCAGCTGGAGAAGATTCGTTTTTGTGTGTGGTGTGTGCCACGTTGAACATCTTCAGCACAGCGACCCTTGTCTACCAATAATGTGGCAGTGTTAACTAAGGAGTCTAGTAAGAAAGGCTACAGTGTTCATCGAGCGTGCACTGCTTGTGACATCGCGATCGCCAATGGTGACCGTGTGCGTTCTGCTTAGGAGAGGTGACAATCATTCGTTACGTCGGCACTGTTCGTAGTGAAGGTTTAAGGCCTGGTAATAGACGTGAGTTTGCTGCTTCTCTGTGAATGTGTGTCTTACACCTGCGCGCTGAAAATATTTTACTGTGAACCATAGCCCGCTTGCTATGGTCACTGCTACGCGCGTAGTCCGACAGGTGACCTAATCAAGTCGGTCAACAAAGATCTGTCTGCTGTCGTTTGTGGAATGTTAGTAGTGGGGTGTGCTGGTTTTGTGGAAATGTGTTCGTGTGTGAAAATATCGATACCATCGTGTTGACCCCAGCGGCTTCTGATTTAAGCGTTGCCGATCGTTTCTCTTAAATTCGTTGCCGTGCAAAATGCGTGCGTGTGGGTGTGATTTCAAAGTGTGATTTTTTTAGTTAGCTTCGCAATCGCTAAATTACGTCAACATTTTGTCACTGAGTTTGTCACACACAGGAACCTGCATTTTGTAAGACACATGAGAGAGAGTGTGTGTGTGTGTGTAGGTGAAGTGTTAGTGTTAAGAATTGAGGAGGAATTTTTTGTATTTTTTGTTATTATTTGCTGTAAAATTTTCGGTTGGTTTTATTAAGTCGAACAGTGGGGACCACGGAAAAAATCAAACCTTCTTTTTCAAGTGTTAGCAATACTAATGCATCAAGGCGACCGCCTATC
>KB696825.1:0-11137 GCA_000349165.1 Anopheles christyi | reverse complement strand
GGGGCCGGGGTCCCATAATATTACTTGAGACCAAACACGGGTTTAGTTTTACTTGTTCTACACCGGCGCTTATTAATATCATGCAGTGCACACACACACACACACACATACATACACTGCTTGTTATCAGTTGGTCAGCAACTGTAGCGGAAAGAGGTAGCAGCAGTCTGGCACAATGTACTACACACACCGTTTCCCGTCTAGTGTTTTTTTCCTGATCGATGATTTTCTTTTCATATTTGGCTAGTATACTGAATTAAGATATACCCTTATGTTTTCATCACATACATCCTTAATGTTTCCTTATCAATGCGTATGCCCCAATTGTGCGCGTACTGTATTGCCATTTGCATAGCACGTCCGTTCTTATTTCTTGGACCACAGTATCAACTCGCCTCAATTACACACATATTCATCGTCCATTTCCGTTTGTAAGAAACTACGCGTAACAGATGCATTGTTCTATTTGCTGTGGTATCGTCGTTTTGGAATTTCGGTTTTCTTAAAAGTCGTTAACAAATATTTCAAAATCCTAACACACACTAACAGTGTGTGCATTTGTCGCTGTGACTGGTGGTGGTGTACATCGAACATGCATATTACGTTTCTCATATCCGCACCGACAACCCTTTCCTTAGGATGGATTGTTAATCGTCAAGCGCTCCGTCTTACGTTCTATTCATACAAAAAAGGAAAGTACTTTTTCTATTCTATTGCAGGCATGTTCTTTTAAGCTTTATAGTAAGGGATGATTTCACGCTTGATTTCGCTGCCAATGCCATATTGTTTAAACCCTAAGTGATGTCACTCCATAAACTATAACACCTATCATGTTTCCTAGCAAGTCTATATCGTGCTTGGTTTTTAATCGGGTTAGTCCACCGTGTTCTCACGTATGGGTTGTGATTTTTTTTTCAGACATTCTTTTTAGGGCGCGGTCGTTCGCTTTGAGGATTGTATAGGGCGAGAGCGCTGGAAGATTATTATTGTAACGCTTTAGAGTACGTAAACATAAAAGTAACACTAGTCTAGAGCACAACTAATCGAAAAATCAAAAGCAGTATGTTGTTATTGATACGGCTCTTTTTGTGACAACAAGGCAAAAACAAAATTCAAAACAACTCAAGAGACAATACCTGCATCGCAAACAGGGAAAACAAAAACAAAAGAAAGAATGACAATGTGCGCGCAAATGAAGAACAGAGGACGTGTGACTAGCCTAAGAAAATGGTTGGTTAACTGTTAACCAAGCAAACGTTTCTTTTATCCCACGAGCACAAACGCATAATGCCTACACAACACAAATCGAATGACTCTTGATGTAACATGATGTTTGCATTACAAAATACCTAACATTTTACCATAATGATTAACTTTATACACAGCCCTCATTCTATTTATAAGCGGTCGCTTAATTTCTCTTCAAACCCCTCCATCATCCTGCCGCCCTGGCTATAGTTAATCGTTCGCATTTTGTTTAACGATTATACATAACGGTGTACAGCATGTTGCTACCAGTTGCATTCTATTTCAGTAACGATTGTTCTCCTGTCTTCCATCATGGATCTTCTCCTTAACATCCTGAACAGGTGTAATTTCACTCTTAATGTGTGTTTTTTTTTTTTACAATTTATCTCTCAATACTAGAGTCATTGCGATTGAATCGGTGAATAATTGATTAAACTAAACTTTCATACAAGCGCTCGATTTTGCTTCACCAAACCCTCAAGAAAAAAAAACAAAATAAGCGGAATCGATCGGCCTAGCGTCAACAACACAACCTCAATCATGATTTGAAGAAAACAACAACATACCATGCGTGTTGCGTACTCAGAGCTTTTCTGTCCCAAAGCAAATTGTCACACGTTCTGTTGATTATTAAACGATTGCGCACATATTTACAGCCGCTAAACATAGTACGTGAGAATCGTTCACCAATGTCTTATCGATTTCTTAAATCCCAACAGGAACAAGAGGTGATCTTTGTTTACTTTTCGCAATGTTTCGTGGGCCGTAAAGACACATTACTCAACCTAGTTCCTGTAAACACATCCTCAACTACAACCACCGTACCATGTAGCTTTGTGGTGGTTTCATCTACCTACACTAGACATGATAAGATTTTATGGTGAAGAAAAATGTACTGTACATTATACGTTCCTAAGGCCTATTTTACAACACAGATGTGTTATGTACAATTTCTTCCTCGAGACGTCTGTAGGTATCTACAAGGGAGATACATTCTATGAAAGTAAAACTACCGAAAGCGTTTATTTGCAGCACAAGAAAATGTAATTCAACGTATTGATTGAAAAGATAAAGTCCCTTTTATGTTCAATGAGAAACAGAGATGATATCATTATTCTTCACGCTTTTTTTATTCCACTACCAGATAACAACAAGCAATAAATCGGATCATCCACGACCACGCTGTATCTCGTTGCTCGTAGATACATTTTGCTCTTTTGCTTTTGATATTTTTTGTTGTTCTTTTTGTTTTTAATCGCTTTAATGAGGGAATATCGGGAGGAAGTAGCTTTAAGATGAACAGCAACAACGGCAGCAGCGTTAAGACAAATCTAAAGCTACTTCCTCCCGAACATACAGCTGTTGCTGCTTGAGCGAATGTTGTTACTATTATAACGCTGCTTGTAGCAACTACATCTAAACATATCTACAGCATCGGTGACTCGGCACGACTCGTTTGCTCTTTTATTATCAACTACCGGAACATTCCTGGCCCCAGCTAACTTCAAGATATAGTTCATCGCAATCGTGCTGTTTTGTATTCGCTTCATAAGTGTTTAATTATTGTATTAACATACTAGTATGTGTGTGCAGTAGTGTAAATGTAATTCACTTGTGAAACTAACTATCTCACATTGATTTGGGTAGTAGTGACGATGTTTTTGTAGTTATTTTCCCCTCACTACATGATTTCCACATCTGTTGTTTTAACGCTTCTTTCCTAAATCAAAATTTTATGCAGGGACCCCTAATGCTTACCCTTTTTTCTAAAGAGCATTTACCATGAGAAAATATGCGTAACGATAAACTGAGCTATGCAAGCGAATAAATGTGTATGAAAACAAAAACAAATCCTAATCATGCTAAAACCCTGGGTTATGTTTTACGCTAGTATTGTTTTTTCTTTTTTAGTATTCGGTTTCGCGCATTGGTCGCGTTGTATTCTTATTTTTACACACCTACAGGAGGTAGGTTGCTTGGACACTCACCCTCACCCTTTTACGGGATCCGTTTCATACTTCGCATCCGTTAGGTAGAGAGCGTGGCAGTAGTATTATTATTCGATCGCTATGGCCATCCTGCTTACGGGCATGGTGGACCGCTTGCTTAATTCAGATGGCTAACAGATGACAGATCAGGAAGCATCCGAGGACAGACAGATGCCTGCAGCTATCGTACAAAATTGCCCCACTGATTGTATTTCATTACACTATCCACTGCACTAGACGCACAGCAGAAGCAGCAACACACCATAATACCCCGAACGGCAGCAGTCATTTCTGTGTGTGATCGACATTTCGAGGATCGTCGCTGGTATTTTATTAAACGTCCTAACGTTTCTA
Source organism: Anopheles christyi (assembly GCA_000349165.1). Taxonomy (NCBI): domain Eukaryota; kingdom Metazoa; phylum Arthropoda; class Insecta; order Diptera; family Culicidae; genus Anopheles; species Anopheles christyi. Next base: position 7,547 of record KB696825.1, on the reverse strand, counting down.
CTACCGTGCATTAGCAGCTAAAATCACTCACAGCTACTGGTGGTATGCATTTAGCAGTGTTCCAAGCTCTTTTGAATCAGAACGATTCGATCGTTTCCGCACTGTTTCTCACCAGGCATCTCTCTTTCGTTTGGAAGAGTTTTTGATTTTTGTTTTCGTCTTTCAGCACAGCACAGCTACGAAGAAAGTGTGTGAGTGTGTGTGTTTCTTCCGCTCTTTTAACACTTATTCACTTCGTTACTGTTACCTTTGGTTCCGGAAGTATTAGTTTTTGCGTTTTGTTAGTCTTCTTTTCACCAGTAAAGTGTTTTTTTTACTTGCCACCATAATGGCCACTATGGTTACCCTGTCCTTGTCCCCCACTTCCGTAGTGATTTCCCCCACTGTTACCGTGCACATTTCCGTAGCCACCGCTACCACCGTATCCGCCACCACTCGTACCACGACCATGATGATGATCGTTATTATGATGATGCCCACTGTGTCGATCATTTCCACCTCCTCCGGTAGAATGAGACGAGCCACCACGACCACTGCTCCCGCCACTACCACCAACACTGCCTCCGCCGCCACCATCTCCACCACGGTCACTGTTTGATCCATGGGCCTGGGTGTCCATTCGACGGTAGTACAACAGATACGGAACCCGCGGTGCACGTGGACGCAGCACATTGTATTCCGGTACTGGTTTAACGATACTGTCATCATACCGAATCCAACTGCCATAACCGGAATGGTACACATCGGTAATGTAGTGTCCTTTCGACGCTTCCTTGCCGTCGTGATACACCACCGCAAAAAGCTTGTACTGCTTCTGCTTGGCTGAATAGCTCTTACCCTTCGAGGACATCAATTCTGCAAATGAAAGTATCTGCATTAGTAACGTGTTTTATATAATTGGGCTAATAATAGTTCACTTACTTGAATCAATCTTCAATTCAATCGGGAAGTCCAGAGTTTTCAGTATCTTAGTACAACCATCCATTTTATAGTCGAAGCACTTCAGATGCAGAATAAGTACAACGGGCAGTTCCTCCAGCGTTACTTGCTGCCAGGCCGCTACTTCTTGCTTCGTTTTTGAGCAGGTTACACCTTCCAGCTCATCTCGACCCACAAGCTGTTCCAGTGCTTCTTTCACGGATGCCGCTTTCTGAAATGTACAATTTGATCATACAAAGTCATGGTATGGACGTTATGGAATTCAAATCGTATGATTTGGATCAACCATTTAACAAGCAAGAACCAAATATATGATTCTTCTGTGAGTCAGAATTGAGCAATTGAAAAATGTAATATACTTTTGCGAAGATAAAAAAATTGAGCTAAAAATACCGTATCAAATGAAAATAATTTTAAAATGAAAAATAATAATACAAACAAAATTCTGATTATGTTGTTTGTACGAAAACATAATTGATCAGCTAAGTCCCTTTTGTGCTTCATTTCAAATAGTTGGAAATGTTATTTTTAGAATGAACACGAATGAATTCGAATGAACATTTGCCACGTGGTGTGCAAACGATACATACCTCTATATCAAGGGGAAGCGTGAAGAAGGGCTGTATGTTATAGGTCGGGGGAACACCGTCCCGCTGCACGCGAGATCGCAGTTTACCTCGGAAGATGTCGCTGATCGGTGAACGTCCAAAATCAGTCGTACGAGTTACTGTACCCTTGTTGCGATTGCCACAGATGACCTATAAATTGGTGTAAGAAGGAAAAATATATTTAACATGAATAAAAACATCAACTAAAACTAGCGTCAATAATGACCGAATAAAAAGTTTAAAAATTGTTGATGCTTAATTATAATATTATAAAGAGTATTATATTATAAAAAAGACCAATAAAGTATTGTCCATGCTGTTCCTTGAAAGAGAACCCATTTAATTAAGTTCCATTTCTACACAGTAAGCATTGGTAGATGTTTTATTTCCCCACCATTTATACAACAGAGATTCAATAATATCATGAACAAACACTGTATTTATATGGCGGGGTGAAAGAAACACAAACTCTACTACGGTTAAAGATATAAACTATTTTTAGATAAGAGACATTCGGAGTCAAAATTTTTCACTTCTATTGAGATTAGAACACTGCCCTGCAAGTTAACATAGTGACAGCCCTACGCGCTTAGCCGCACGACCATCCAAAGCTCACAAATTTCACAAGCTACAATTTTACTAAACCCAACTTACCATCCAATCATCGGAATCCTCCTCGCCGTGGACCTCACCGTTAGTCGGTTCCTCGCCATTCAAATTTCCTTGTTCAGTTTTGTTAAATTTCATGAACTGGTAAAAAAATCAAAACATTATTAATTAATTTTTTTACTAGTCATGTGATTAGAATTTTATAATTTAAGAAAAATATATGCATGAGTTTTGAAGAAATCGTAAATAAAAAAAAATCATATCGACATTAAACTTAAAAAAAAAAGGTATTTTATACAACATACCTCTATCATCTCATCGTTGAGACGATTCAGCACGCAACCAAGAAACTCTTCGGCATCTTCCTGCCGTCCTTCGATCTGGAATATGTCCGACCGAATTCCGTTCAGCATCTTGTAGATGACGGTCGGTTCGAACGGCGTGTCGACCTGTATTTCCGGTATGTCGTCCTTCTTACCCTTATCACCACGCTGCGGCTTGGACCGTATCGGCAACTGTGAAAATTCACTCACCAACGCGCACCTGTATCCAATAAGGGGAGATATTAGTTCAAGCTTCAAAATCGCCCAATGTTCCCAAACGCAAGCTAATGCTTACATCGCATCGATGAACGGTTTCGGATGTTTAGAATTTTTCGCCGCCGGAAGGGTACGAATTGTGCGCATCAAGTGGTAAAACGGTGGACATGCGACGAGCGCCTGCAGTATTGTATTGATGTAGCAATAGTTGGACCGATTGATCAGACCGCGTGGCATCATGCTGATGCTTGTGTTATCGATGCTGTATCCGCTAAGGAAATCTGAAAGAACAAAGAAGCCGATAAGTTTTTATTCTGCGTTTTTTTAATATAGAAAAAGAAATTTAAAAAAAAAATAATGTTTGTTTCAACACTAATGCCACTTTTCATCATCGGAAAAGGACAAACTCTCTGAGAAACGGGGTAGGCAAACGTTAGCAAGTGAACCACAAACCAATCAGAACGATTGGTCGGCGTAGCTACTCAGGAAACGTTACCTGTAAATATTCTCTCCCATTTGCGTAACGCGTATATTACTCCAAATATGACAGAGAGTAATTCGCTGACTTCCAAATGGAAACTAATTTGTTGAATGAAAAGTTTAAATAAAGTTCTTAATAATAATCTGAGATGATGAACTGAGGATTCGAACTCACAACTACCCTTTGACAGAGCAATATAGTTCACGTAGTAGTGCTATCGGCTATCGAGGTCTTTCCCTTCCTTACCTCCGAATTTCAATGAAAATTCATCCTTCTGGTCACCGGCGGTTGATGCGGAAGCTGCAGTTCCCGTTGCATTCGCTGCCGCCTTCGCGTTAGCAGTTTGCTGTGCTCCCTTTCCTCTGGCAGTCGAAGCGTTTGCGGTCGTCGTTGTCGAACCGCACGTTCCGCTGGATGGAGTGGAAGCCGCTGCAGATGAATAGGACATGGGCGCACTCGGCGTCGACGACGGTGTCTGGTGATTTCTATCATACGGTTGCACCTTTGCCACCGGTTTCTTCGCACCCGATGCCGAGGAGTCAGTGGTGCTGGACGGAGGGTTTCCTGCAGCGGTGGTCGGTGTTCCACTAGCCATCGGTGGTCCACGGTAAACGGCGGGTGGCGCAAAATTAACTCCCGACGATGCTGCTGATGCTGATGCGTGATGCTGGGAAGCAGTTCCGGCGGTAGCTGATCCAACCGATCCAGCACCGCTTTGTCCGGGTGTCTGTCCAACTGTTCCAGTTGTTGCCGAAGCGGAGGGTACAGATGTGGCAGATGGTGTTGCTGCGGCTGCCGACGCTGAAACCGATAATGTAGAGGACGAAGACACGGACGTTGACGACGACGACGACGACGACGACGATGAGGACGTTTGGAACAGGCTCGCCCAGGTTTTGTTGGGTTGCGGCGGCGCTCCACCGGGTGGTATCTGTGGCGGGGGCACAATGATGGGTGGTGGAATGTTTAATGGATGATCGGGTGGCGGTATGTTAAGTGGGTGGTTAATGACAACCGGTGCTTTGGTCGCAGACTTTACCGTATTAATGTTAGTAGAGGATGTTGAAGTAGTAGTGGGCCTTGGTACATTTACCACATCTTGGTGGTGTTGCTTCGTCGTGTCCGCTGCGCCGATCGAGGTTGCCGGTGCTGCTGCTGCAGTCGTGGAAACCGTCCGCTGTGGAATTGCTTCCACTTTCTTCGATTCCATCTGCGGAGGCACTACTGCAGTCTGTCCGCTACTCGTGCTGCTTCCTGCACTGTTGCTTGCTCCGCTAGCGAATGAGGAACTGCCACTGTTAACCCCACTCGGTATGCGCTGGCTGTTATCCGGGAACGCTTTCTGGCTAGAGGCTTGTGACTGCTTCCCCGAAGTCGAAGTAATCGGCGATGATAACATTGTCGCCACAGTTCCAACCTGCGTTGTGAACGGCACCGGAGAAGTATTCTTATTATTGTGGCCTGCACCGACCGTGCCAGGGAACTCCTTGTTCGGTATAGCCGATACGGACACCGAAGCGGTTCCCTTCTTCGGTCCAACGCCGCTATTGTTGGCCCAACCACCTGCTGCATTCGATTGTCCTGCCGGATGAGGACCACTGTTGCGCTGCGTGTTACCTCCACCACCAACCACAGAACCTGCTGCAATCGTTGAACGCCTTTGCTCTTGTTCCTTTAGAGAAAGTTTTTCCATCCGTTCCTGGACACCTTTCGCAGATTCCTGCTGCTCCGAACGTCCTCTAGGAGGGGCCTGTGATGCGACAGCAGCAGCATATCCTAGAATTGGTGGTTGCTGTTGCTGCTGCGCGTGGAATCCTTGGTTTGGCACATTCGACGAGTTCGACTGTTTTCTGGCAACGTTGACTTCTAGTCCGCTCTGAACCGTCGTCGCCGGCGCGCTCTTTTCATTCTGCTGGTGGGATGGTGTAGCGGTAGAAACATTTGCAGTGGACGGCAGTGGCGATGGGTTCGTCATTACGACAGCATCGACAAGCTTCGGTGAGGTAATGATGTCGGACTTGCGATTAGCGCTGTTATTGTTGTTGGTATCATTACCGTTGGCGTCAAGCAGATTGCTTGCAACTACACCAGCTGCTGGCATGTTTGGACCAGTTTGCTGATTAACGTGGAAAGGTTGATTGGTGGTTGATGGTGGAGCATCTGTCACTGCCAAAGAGAAGGGAAATTAAGTCAATGTTCTAAAAACAAAAAATCAAGCCTTCACTTCTTCCTAACATTCTTACCATTTATATCCGTTGCTTGAGGTGGTGCGATCTGTTGATAATGCTGTTCTGGAAGTGCCTGCTGCTGCTGCAATGGAACGTGGTGTGGCGGCGGCGGTTGAATGTACTGTTGTGGGTCAACGATGAAATTGTTGTTCATCGGCTGTGCTCCACCAGTGCTAACGTCCATCGTTGGCGGTGGTAACACACTGGTTACCTGTCCGTGTTGCTGCTGAGTTTCCGGTGCCATCATCATCACGTCCGGCGCTCCTTCCATCGGCATTGCTTGCTGTGGGGCAGCTCCAAGCACATAGCCACTGCCACCCATAATATCCTCTGGTGGCGGAACTCCAGCCACAATATTGTGCTGGCCGACCGCGGTAGCCGCTACCGGCGAGTGCATCGTTGTGTTTGAGTTCGAACTTACCGGAATGCCTCCGTTACCATTGTAATCCTCAACCTGGGTCTGTGCTCCTGCACCAGTATGCTGCTGTTGCTGCTGCTGTGGCACCTGTTGCATGACATACTCCTCCGGCGGTTGCATCGAAGCGATCGGGGCAGCTGCCATCTGCATCGTGAAACCAGGAACATTAGGATCCAGCACGTGGTGACCCATCGTAGGCTGTATGGGTTGTGGTGGCGGACCCTGCGATAACATTCCACCAGCCGCACCGGTGCCATCGTCTTCGTGCACAGGAAGATATTCCCCCGTCTCGGGATGATAGTCGAGTGCCATTGGTGGCGGTTGTGGCCACATTGCTGCGACCGGATGGACAACCTGATCTTCATGCCCCTGACCCTGTCCACCGTGTGGTCCCCCTCCTCCATCGTCACCCTTACCCTCGTCATATATTTGATATTCGGATGGGATGTAGGATGGATACACCAGACTATGGTAACCATGCAGAGGTGGGTTGTAGTACATCTGCATGTGCGGTGCTGCCATGAACAGTGGTGTACCGGAGGCATGCTGTGCCATCTGTGGAAATACATAAAATCCGCCTGGGATGTTACCGTACTGTGCACCACCTCCACCCATCATCGGAGGTCCCTCTATGTGCATCAGCTCTGGTGTGTGTTGCTGTGGAGGATGCTGTTGTTGCTGTCCTTGCTGTCCTCCACCACCACCAGAGGATGGAGGAGTTTGTTGCTGCTGACCTGCCCCACCTCCCTGACCCTGTTGAGCTTGCTGCTGTTGCTGTTGTTGCTGTTGTTGCTGCTGCTGCTGCTGCTGTTGCTGCTGCTGCTGTTGCTGTTGCTGCTGCTGTTGCTGCTGCTGCTGCTGCTGCTGCTGCTGTTGCTGAACCTGATGCTGTAATGCCTGCTGCCCTCCTTGATGATGAGACAGGGGCGGTAACACACCCTGCTGTTGCTGCTGATGCTGTAAAGCTTGGTGGTAGTTTTGCTGATGCTGTTGTTGCTGATGATGGTACGATTGCTGCTGATGCTGCTGCACATAGTGCGGCACGTATCCTCCCCGCGACCGTGAGTTATTTCCTCCGCGATTGTTCCTACCGCCCCGGCGCATTGTACCACGACCCGACATCGTTACCGGTGCCGGTGGCATCAGTTGCATCTCGGGTCCAGCCCCAACATCCGCCTGCATGTACGCACCGGGCGGAGTGGTCGTCGTGAGGTAAGGTGATATCGCCGGATACCCATGCACGCTCACATTCGCCGTCAAATTACCCACGAACACGTTGTTCGGGACGGGTGCGGCTGTTGGTGGCAACATCTGCATCGGATACATACCGTGTGGAGTCTGCGGGATGTATGCCGACGCTGGAATTTGGGCGTAGACATGAGGTAACATCTGCTGCTGATGCTGGCTCGCCACGGAAACGGCCTGCTGCTGCATCTGCTGATTGCCGTTGTCCCGGTCGGCGTTGCGTCCACCACCACCATCCCCACCGGTAGTGCTACCCCCACCACCACCTCCGGCTCCAACGTTGCCCCCTCCGCCCCCGCTCCTACCACCAACATTATGTGGCTGTGATTGAGGTGGACCTTGGCCGGGTTGCTGCTGCTGTCCTGCTGTCTGCTGTTGTTGATTGTTAGCTGTCGAACCTAGCTGCTGCTGCTGCTGCTGCTGCTGCTGCTGCTGCTGCTGCTGCTGCTGCTGCTGTTGTTGCTGCTGCTGCTGCTGCTG
>KB696824.1:0-11155 GCA_000349165.1 Anopheles christyi | reverse complement strand
CGTACATCATGTCAGTAGTGCAGTGCGGGTAAGATTATATCAAGTTTACCGTTATGTTGCTTCTCTACACGTCTTCTCTATGAATCCTGCACTAACACTGCGTTAGTAGCGACTCGTAAGCAAACAATCCTGTTCCTGTCTCTTCCTGTGCGGCCTGTGTGGACTGCAATAAACGAAATGAAACTCGAGAAACACCAACCTCTTTTCCTACTGCGACATGTGCAAACGTTTAAGGTTTCGAGAGGGAATGAGTTTCCAATTGCTACACAAAATGTACTCAAAACCAACAATGGCATCTTTTAGCCGCCAATTTTTCCCTATCGGGAAGTGAGTAAATGCAGACGAGCCTGGCGGAGAATCCTTTTTTCCAAAAGATGTCGTTTATCTTGCCCCTGGTTGTTCAAACCGATGCTTTACACATGATATAGCATCAAATAAAATTATCGAAAACTTTGCAATAAACAAACACCAAACACACTGACGTAAGTCTGAATGGGAGAGTTGAACATCACAGGGCTAGAATGAGGTGTTGACAGAACAAATGCGCACATGAAACGAACCGATCCTTTAATGCCGTCCATTCGAAAAGCAAACCAACGAAGCTGGATGTAAGGACTGTTTAAGGAGATGCATATTGTTTCCTTCTTTACTTTTTTGTACGCTTTTATATCGTCTTGCGAACCGTACTCCAACCAATCCGAACCAACCGACCCAACACCATCAAACCGTGCAACACCGGAACATTGCGGGTTCCGTGGTCCACACGGTTCCGCACAATCTTGATCCGGCCAAAAGGAAACGGCGCAAGAAGATTGGACCCATGAGACACCCGTAGCTGTACGGCTGGGTGTGTTATGCAGACATTAAAAAATCATGGTATTGTAATGGCCGCATGCTGGCAGCAACGGTGAACAGGACAGCTAAATCAAAATTAAAAAAGAGGACAAAAACATAGCGAAACCCGAACACGAAAACGGCAAAATTGCCAGCTCCATTTTCTCATGTAATGTCCGTTTTGACGACTTAATTTTATGTTGATTTTCCTTTCTTTAGATTTCATTATGTTTTTAATGAGTTTGCAGTACAGAACGCGAAATGGTGCACACAATGTAAGAAGGGTGGATGGATGGATTAAGAAGCAGAACGATTGCGAGAGCAAGGGAAGACAGAGCCCCGGTTCCCGTGTGGCCCGCGAACTTGGCTCGACGATCGCAGCCAACCAGAGATGTACTAGAGTTTGATATAATCAGTAATCTCTCTGTGCCTCCCTCGGTGCAATTGTTCTCACTGCTGGCAATGTGTTCATCCTCGTCCAGTACGGGGTACAGCAGCAGCATGTAGATCAGTTATTTCGTCCTCTAACAAATGCAGCAACACAAATCTAGCAAGGAACGACTCAGTCAGGTCCAGTTCCGGCTTTATAAGGCTTCTTCAGACATGAAAAGTGCAACAAAATAATTCTTTCTGAGTGCATTGGTTACATGTTTTCGTTGAACGAAAGAAGCAAGCAAACAGAAACGGCACTGCAAAAACTCGGCCGTAACTGAAAACTTTTACCATCGCCAAACATTAGAGTCGATTTTAGGTCGTCATTTTATCATAATATTTCTACCATTGAATCATTAATGGATACAACCTGCAGACTTTTAGTTTCCAATTTCCATACCATGTTTTCACTATATTGTATGTGACTCCGCTTAGTACACCGTGTATTTTCTCTTGGACAATGGACAGTAGCACGTACCACACGTGTAATGAGGGAAGGTATAGTTCTATCCCAAAATGGCTCAAGGTACGCTTACAGAAATAGATCTACACACATCATTCCGCAATGGCTGACAGGGTACACTACTATCTCGTAACAAAGGCAACGTGTAGGGATAACATAGTGCCTTCGCTGTAAGGAGCGGGAAAGTATGAAGAACGGGCGAGTCTAACATGGACTTATCATATTTCGAAACAAATCCTCAACCTTTTCCGACCTCACCACCGCCATCAATAAGTATCAGCTTGAGGCCGTCCAAAGAGGATGTTGCCAGAGAATGGTCATTTCCGTTCGATAATGGGCGAGTGCTACACAACGCACATGACGGCTGAAGGGCTTTCGTAGATATATCATCTCGGTACGAATCCATCGAACGAAACAACAAAAACAACCTAAATCAAAAGTCGATAAGATGTCAGCAGCGCTTAATTTAGTCAAACACGCCTACACATGTGTGTACATTTTGCATTAAAAAAAAAAAGAGTAAGAGTCTTTCTCCATAGATCACTGTGATGTAATTATGTGGTAATGAAGGAAGCCCACCTTGAAGCTGTTGAACCTAACTCTATGGAGGTTTTTTTCCTTGCTCGCCCCACCTGACCTAATGATGTACAGGGCCACCATTCATGGTACCGTAAATTGAATTAAAATGCGACTGATCCCATGATGGAAGGCTACCATTTGTAATGGAGTAATTTGATAAGGCATAAACTATTACCACTGAGCCGCGCACGGTGTCATGTGGCTCTGGTTTGTTTCCCGTATACGGATAGACATCTCGTGAGAAATCGCGTAAAATAAGCGAGATGGAATGAAAAGAAATAAAATAACGACCTGCATCCGGTGGCCGGTCACTACTGCCGTCTAATGCCGTTCGCTGTATTTCCCTCTTACAACAACTTTAGCCGGAAAACAAATCACATCACTGGTAGTGCTGCGGAGAGCAAGATTCACCCCATAACCATAACCATATCTCCCCCCCCCCCACCACCCCTTTACGACGCCAGAGTAGTACACAAGACATCATTACCACCAGGATCTGGCCTCTCACGGAGGGCTCGTTTGTGGAGGCACGAGGCAGAGCATATTTCATCGCTATTACTTGAGCCATTTGGATTTTATTACATCACGACGTTTCCAAACGAGTATACGGGAGAGCTTCAAGGGCTTCAGCAGTCCATTCTGTTCGGCCGTCGGGAAGAAATCACAGGTCAATATCTGTCTATAGTAACAAGAAGCACACATTGCCTTTTGCAGGGTGACAGGGAGCTGGTCCGAGGGGCATGCATGGTATATGTAATAAGGATGAGACGGAAGTGACAATAACCACCATTTCATTGCTATTGAGAAGGCTTCAGGCGAATGTCCGATATGAAGACAAAAACGTATGCAGTCTTGTGAAAGCTTCGTGATTGTTATGGAGCTTATAAGTAAAACCATACATTGCCCGCGACTTCTACATATTGTGAAGGCCTTGAATTTCAAATCTTCAGAAAGAAACTGTTCGATTTGCGTGGAGTGAAGATTGCGCAAACGATTTCATCGACGATTTTACATCCGAGAGTGGACCATAAACTTCAACCGATGGTGAAACTTATTACTCATTCTTCAAGAGAAGGAAAGAGTGTGAGACAGGAAAAAAAAGTAAAATCATTCCCAATTGATTAATATTGATTAGATGAGAATTGCCCTGCCCATACCCAGGCTACTATTGCGAAACACGCGTCCGCTTACTGCGTTCCAGCACAGTCAGCAGTAGCTGGCGAAAACTTTAACAATCGTAAAAAAGCCATGAGGCTCGAAGGCAAAAATACAGGCGTTCCCCCGCTCATAGCCGATCAAGTATGAAGGGAATGCATTTGCAAGGCTCGAGAGATCTTTTCGCGAACGGCCGCGACAGCAATCATGGAAATGTACTTGCACTTTCTCGCTCACTTAACACTCACTCCACAAGGAATTTCAAGCGAAAGTTACCCGAACGGGCCCGAACCACCAAAACGCAACAACAAAACGCTCGATCCTTCCTGCCAAGGAGAGACACAGCGGGTGTGAATAACTGAAGGAAAATCCTTGCCACTTGCTTGCTCGTGACAGAAATGGTAATTCCCTGAGAAACAAATTTGAAACATGGGAAGGCAAGCTTTTTTTTCGTACTCTTCCATATTCCACTCGATGCAACCCCGAAGTAGAGGCCGTTGCGGGCTTCTTTCCACCCCTCCTTTTTAGCCTGGCCATGGCCCATAGGAACTGATGTTGTAAAATTCCCATTCCCCCTCTCTGGTTGGCCCTGCTCCGAAATCGTGTGTAAATGTGCTCTGGGGTCGTAGCATTTGCATAAAAAAATTTTATGGCGCACATGCTTCTCCACGATTCTGTTTCCACTCTTATTTTTCGTCTTTTATTACGGCACATTTGCGCGGCTACCCCCTAACGCCAATTGGCGACCTGGTATCAGCGATGTCGGAACATTGGGCCGATGAAACGTGATCGCAGATGAAATGGTGCACGGACGCGGTGGTAGTGTACGCGGCCCACGACATCAGCGGCCACACCACTGCGCGCAAGGTTGCGCAAGGTTCTCAATGCTTCTGCTGATGCTGATGCCGATGATGTGTTCGTTTGAGCACGAATTCATGAAATTTTAATATCCAAACAGGTCCACCAACCGCCACCCAATATATGTATGCTTTTCATTATCCTCCAATGTATTCGCACTAGAAGAAGAAGGGCCATCACAAAAACAGCATTTGCGAAACGCGTTGTGAATCGATCTCTCGACGGTATAAAACAAATGGCATTCTAATATATCACACAACAACACAGTCACTTTGGCTGTTGGAGGTTCATTATAAGAGGGTATCATCTTGTCGCCATTAACATTCGATGCTCGTCTCGAGGAATCCGCAACGATTCGCTCTGTAGGGAGGCTAGAACCATTTCAGTGAGAATTGAAAAAATGCTTTTTCGCATTTATTCCCAAATGAGCAACATTTGTGTAGGTGTAAAGAAATAGACTTCGTTTTGAGTGTGAATGTAAATGACATACATTAATTATTTGAAAAGTTCATAGTTCAAATCATCAATTGATTTGTCTTTCTTCTTATTCTCCTGGGCGTAATGACTGATCCTTGAACCGTGCATGACGTCGACATTCCATATGGAACGACACTGCCGTGCCCTATGTTGTGTTGTAATCAGATGCAATTTGACCCTTGTTTACGCTTTTTCATCCAAAACAGACTAGGAACATATGCGTAGGGACAGAATTCCTACGTCAAATCATTCTTTCAACCAGTCCAAACAGTATTGAACCTATTCTAGTCCAAAGGTTGGAGCACTTTTGTGATTTTGAAAATATTCAAAACTCCAACCAATCACAACTACAGGTGAACTCATAAATAATCCACAAAAGCGGTCGCACACACGCGCCAAGCTCACCACTATCACAATGCCTATTCCTATTTAAAGCTACTTACGTATCATAATGGGAAAAATCTTTCTGCCATAAATCATCATCCCAAGCGTAGGAAAGCTTCGTTTCAAAAACTGAATTATCCGAACCGTAAAATTTCCAATAAAAATCTCTCACCTTTGAGGTGTCTGCTTGAGTGTATCCTTTTTTTGTATTTTCTTAGCCATATTTTCTTAGCCAGCCTCTCTTCGACGATGCAGAGTTTTCTTCGCCTGTTTGTGTAGTCGACTTTGGAAAACGGCCTGCCTACCAACAACCATCAGATCGATGAAGATTGTAGGACTAAAGCTCTCCGCGTGAACTCATCTTGCCCCACCCATCCACACGTTATATTTACCTAGATCCAGAGGGTTGCCTTGCCATTCGTATACTGTAGGATCTGGAAAGGCATATATCATCTTCGCCAAAGATTGGACGGAGAGCGTTCTAAGGCACCAAAATTCATGATATAGAGCAGAAGCGCTCCACGTGCGTGAGGCAAGAATGTTTTTCTTAGTGAAGGGACCGGTTGTGTATGTGCATTGAGAAAAAGGAACCAAATGGGAGAGAGCTAACACAAAAAAGATGGAAAAATCAAAGCCCTATAATTTGATTACCCTGAACCCTTGCACATCGTTTTCCATAAATCCCGGCCACATGAGCATCTTCGGCATTGAAGCAGTATTTTAAACGTAATAAATATGCGATCCAACGAATGATAACATTGCTCTCAAACCGGAGGTTTGATTATAAATTAACATACGAGAGTAACCACCTGACAGCCCTCAGTAAAGAAGCTTTTATATATTCTGCCCCAACCATTCGAACATCATGCAATTTGGACGCATCTGGAAACATCAACGGTTGGGATAGAACTGCCTCACTACATTAACATGATAGCCGTCACTATCGATAATGTAATGGTACAACTTTCTGTTTGAAAGAAAAAAACATCGCAGAAATTGTCAATCCGACATGAATCCGTCTTAAAGTTCAATTCAATTGTTTCAGTGTAGCAAAACCGAAACAGCTAACTCACGTTCGCACCAGTACATCCGCAGGACAAGAGAAAAAAGTAACATAAAAGAGCTGGTGAGAAACTTTTTACTTGTCACTGCACATTTCTGGGCAAACTTTCCCCCCTCTCGTTCTTTATTATAAAAGGGTTCCTTTCTCCAAGGAGAGTAGGGGATAAGCGACAACAATCCAATTCTGTTCTGTAACAAAATGGCGTTCGCGACAAAGCCACGAGCAAATAGTGGTGCAAACGACCCAGACCCAGCAGCAGTGCAAACGGAGATTAATCCGATTCAGCTTTTCTTCTCCAGCTGTTGCGATAAACTACTACGAACGCCAGCAAGAAAAGTTTTGGACTGATTCTCTCTTATACTTCCTGTAAAAACATCCCGAGGATAAAATGTTCCTATGGTGGTGTTCCCGTGGCATTCCGGCGGAATGTCACGAAAAAAGAGAAAAAATGTACTAGGATTTGTTCCGGAAAACTTAATTCCTTGTTTTTGGACGACCGGTGTGTACAAAAATTGCATTACCCTTACACGATCGATACGTGTTGGTGTGTCGATCGTATGGTACGAAGTCATTCGTGCTAGGGTTTGTTTTGGTTGCCGTCTTACCAATCACAAACGCGGACACACCTGCTTATCATAGAAGGGCGTTACATAGTTTGAAGTGATTATCAAAATTGTCAAATATCCGTAGAATTCAAATGCTGCAGCACACACCAAGTACTACATCCAGGGGCACAGACGAGAAACTCTTACAAACAGCACGAGTACCTGCAGCGCGCAATGTTCATTTCACAGTGTTCGTTCGTTTAACAAAACAAAAATCATTCATGCGCACCGGGTCGACCCACAATGCAGAAGCCCGAATAATTACTAAGAGAACAGGGGCAAAGCATGCCGTACTACTTGTCATATTTCCGGCACCTGTCGCTTCAATCACACTACTTTCCAACGGCGTGCGCGACGATACGAGCTGCCAGAGCTTTTTCCGTGGTCCTGTCGTGAAACAACACATGTGGCAATGGGCAAACGGTGTTTTGTGGAGGCTAGACAACAACATGTATGTCAGCCAGCCAACCAAGGGAAAACAAAACCCGCCTTTCCTCCTACTCATCCCACCTTATGCAGTACATTCCATTTCCTACGCGGGAAACACTATAGCACCACTAGTAGTCATTCATGCTCATACTGCGAAACTTTTGTTTGCAAACGGAAGTGGAAATGATAGAAATGGTGGTTCAGGCGGTAGCGCATGGGTGATGGAGCACTTGGCCGCAAAACAGAAGCCGTTTTAAATCAGAACTGAAAGGCGGCCGGAAGAGGGGTTGGCTGTAGGGTGAGAACAAGAAGGGCCAAATGTCCCCGTGTCTTCTTAGCAGCTTAACCCTTCGTAGGCGACCTTTTGGGGTCGCCACACCCGTAGGCGACGGATTTGTGGCATGGTTGATTCGCTGAGAACCACTCTAATGCGCCAACTGTTGTTCGTCTTCGTCCGCTTCTTGCATCTTCGGGGTTTAACGGTCTGTTCTTGAGTCTAGTCCTGAGCCTTGTGGTGGTGCACTGTGTGCACAGGGACAAGGATTTTGATTATGTGCAAACAGTGGTGCTGATGTGAAAAATAAATAGCATCGAAAAAGCGAAACAGCGTAAAGGCTTCGGAAGCACAAGTTTTACACTCAAACCGACACACAAGGAGGTTCTCATTGACGAGAACTGTATAATGCTACGAAGTAAAGCGTGTTCAAATTGCCACCCCGCAGTCGCAAGGGATAGCAAAAGAATTATTCCTTTGTTTTAGTCCTTTTGTCCATACTCGAGCCCATCAGTTGTGTGGCAAAAGGCGGACGAAATGTGGATACAAATAGGCAACTAATTATTACGGTTTTTAATATTTAATTAAAATTAATTCTAATGCCAGGGGAATTAATTCTTCTGTTTTGGCATAAGGCGGTGCTGTCAAGCAAATGCCAATCGAATTTCATCATTCGTTGAGGAAAGACCAACTCTAAAACCCGAATCATAAACACCATGGCACAGGACTTTAAAATCGAAAATAGAACAAAGTCGTAAACAAATATACGGTTGATGCAAGCTCCTCGATCAACCTGTCTTCTATCGGTTTTGCATCGGAAGTGTGTGCAACGATATTTTGTGGTCAATTTATTGCAGCGTTTACGCTAATGCGCTCTATGACCCGGCCTTTCGATTTGTGCCCGTAGTTAGCAACAAAACGTCTCGCAACGAGGTCATGCTTCCTCACACATTTTCTCCCAGTTTTCATGGTGATTCTAATGACAGGCCAGCTTTGATTCGCACACTGCCAATCACACAGCTCGATCGCCTTCACATGCATCCGCCGTGAAGAATAATGTTGCCTCGTTTTCGAGACAATGGCCACCGTTTATCTTCTTTTCCGGTTGCACTAACGAGACGATTGTAGAGAGGTTGGCTGGTCAGCCGCAGTATTCACACACAAATAAATTGCAACTACTATTGCTGCGAATGGATGATCCTGAACCCTGGCGACGTTGCAAAGACGAAACGCACAAAAAGAAACGTTCGGCAGTAGTTTCGTTTAGTGTGATGCGGTATTATAAAAAGCCCCGAAAAAGACATATCACATGACTAGAAGAATTTGAATTCATTCAATAAAGTAAGAAGGACTGTACTCATATTAAGAGTGACATCGATTCGTACCGACGGCGTTGATAGTTATATGCTCACTATCTTGCGCACATAAAAAGAGCTTCGTTGTTTTTGACAATCGCTCGTCCGAGGCGCAAACTGTCCGACCGGTTTGACAACACAAACCCTGGACTCAGTGCTGGGTGAAGGCCTTTCGTTTGAGCAAAAGAACAACACTTTGTGCAAGCTTCTGTTTTGCTGGTCTCTTACCAGTGTGGACAAGTGACAAATGATTACTATGGAGAAATTTCTGCTGAATGCATAATCCATCCAACATGACTGAGCATCTCCACTTACACGACTATTATGCATCGTAGTACAATTTAATACATGTCATGCATACACTATAAAGCCACCGCTGACGTCGGCGGCTGCAGTGCAGGGCAGCAACACGAACGCAGCAAAAGGCCAGCACTTGATGCCGGGCGCAAGGTTGTGATTTTCATTCCCGAAATTCCAACCCAGCTCAGCCCACGCCGTCGGAGCGCAGTGAGATGACGACGTAAAGTGACATTCTTTTACGGACAGAAATACGGTACCCCCCCTCCCCTGAATCCCCATGTCTGGCCGTTTTGAAGCGTTTATTAAATCTTCTGCTAAGCTCTTGTCGCCGTTTTTACACTATCGCATGCCGCATATTTCACTTCACACCATGCGGATGCCCTCAGTGATGACTTCCTCTGCAGGCAGCAGCACAAGCAGTACCGGAATAACCAGCTCCCAGTACAGTCGGGTCGCTTTTCAATCCATTCGTGCCGAAGAAGAGGGAAAACCGGACTAGACTGAGTGACTCTCGCCTCAACTCGACTCGACCAGACAAACAATGTTGCCGTACATGCTAATGCGATGAGTGGATGAAAATGTATTGCCTCACCCTACAGTCACTCGTCCCCCATTTCAGGAAAGGGGGGAGGGGGAGGGGGATACATAGTTTTCTGTTGAGTATGAGGTGTGCCAGAAAAACGGTTCAAACCCTTGACAGCCATAGCGCCGCATAGCCAGTCGTTTTGACTCGTTTCGACCTGTCAGGCTGCATTTACTTTAGCAGTGAAGCACGATTTTAAGTCCACCTTCGTCGCCTACCAGGATGAACAAAGTCTCGCAGGTTATCTGACAGCTTTTGGCGTGACGTTCCGATGCGTATCCATGGTTTTACGAAACACAAATCTCAGCAAACACCACCATGCAAAGGAAGCTGAAGCATTCTTGAGATGGCATGGCTGACCCTGCCCCCAAATGGAGAGTGCGAATAAAACATACTTTTTCATCTGCTGGTGCTTTCGAGCCATACCGAACCACCGAGCAGCACATTACAACACAGCACAGCAGACCGACTAGCAGTGTCAAGGTTTGACCGGTGTGGGGTGCTCAGTATCTTTAATCGAATCATTCAATGGACGAAGCCTTGCTAAATAATGCAATAGATAATCACTTCATTTCCAAAGCCAGGCTCCGAGTCAAGCTCCGAACCGACGGACGGACGGACTTGTCCGAAAGCTGGTATGTGAAGGTTGAGCACATGTGTGTAGGGTGCTTCATGTATATCAAGATCTTCAAGACCCAACTCATGCTCCCTGCAAACCGTGACACAACTCACAGCACTGAGAAGGAGTTCATTCCAGATGTTGAGCTCGACTAAGTGTCCAAGCTAGCATTTGCACAAAAGAGACAACGAAAGCGTCCCTGACAGATTGTTTGATCAGCATGATATTCGATTCCTCAAGGGAGAAACCGGAGGGCAGCTAACCAACCCAAACGAGCCGCTGTCGCTAGGGAAAGGATGTCTTTGGCTAAAGGTACAGGTGAGGTGCAGGCGAGGCAAGGCAGCCATGTCCCAGATAGATTCTGTTCCGGGGAATATATGTACATCTCGTTCCCCACGAGCAATCATTACGCCGCTACCAGCACTCCCATTCCGTCGCGTTTCTGCTCACATTTCCGACCCCTGGGCAGGGCTTCCGGTCGAACGAACCCAAAACAGCAAACAGGATACTACAAACCGCACACGTACTACGGCTATTTACCGGTGTGCAGTGCAAACGTCATTGAAGTGGCAGTCTTAAGCTGCAGCAGCACCAGCAGCAGGAATCATATCTACACAGTGGACAAATAAATGGAAGCATGTGTACATATTTGCTTTATCCAAGCGAAAAACGTGCCTCCGACACTTTCATGTAGAAGTTTTCGTTATCCGACTCCTACCCTTTTTTCTCCCTCACTCTCTCTCTC
>KB696823.1:0-11117 GCA_000349165.1 Anopheles christyi | reverse complement strand
ACTAACGCGCAACAATCGGCATTGGCAATAGATTTCGTTGATCACTGAACTAAATCGATTAAGCTACGGGCAGATTGTTACTCCCCCTTGTTACGCTCCTTTGCAATCAATTCAATTTGTGCATCATTGTTTTTAACATACACACACACACACACACACACACACACACACACAATATGATAAAACACAGACAAGCACAAGGCTGATAGCCATTCGAGAAATGCGTGAGTGAGATCGTTTTGTACGGGTTTATACATTTTTGTGCCAGCTGGTTCTGATTTTATACGACATACTTATGCGACGATCGTTAAGAGGTGTTTGATGAAGCACAGCATATTTTTGGATCAATATTTGTCCGCACACAAACACATCCGCGGAGGTGTATGAATTTTGAAATGATCACTTATTTCCTTTTATGCTACTGCCAACCCGTACAATTCGGTGGGTTGTGTTTTATTTCACAGCTTAACAGTGTGCTGTAAAAGCATCGATCGTGTGACGATACTGAAGTAATTTATTCATTTTTTGGTCGTTGAATAGTATTTTTCACCACAAAAGACTTCGTCGTTACTCCCGATTATTCGTCGAGCTTGAGTATGAGCATTGCTTAGGAAGAAAAATGCCTTTTTGTGTAACATTTCATTATTTGCATGTATTCAACAATGATTCCAACACGGTTTAAAAAGTCTTTCAAAACAAACTGTTTTATCACTTGCTAAATATTTATATCGAACCAACTCCAAGCCAGCTCGTTCCCTCATGGCCGCACAGCTTAAAGTGCTAACAATGCGTACGGTGTTTTTCTAACAACCGTATACCCTCTTAGCTGCGTGTAAAATGGTGCATAATATTTCTCTACTTTTGTTTTTCCTTCTTTCCCAAAATTACTCTATAATAAGCGGTATGTCTCAATCGCATGCACCGCACCGGCCGAGCGTGTGCCCTTATTACCACATAACCATAATTTACCTTCAACAGGCAACGGCGGCAAACGTCCAACCAAAACACTTGCCCGACCAGCGAGAGCAAAATGGCCTAGCAAAATAGAGGCTGGAGAAACGAAAGAAGTAAAAAAAAACTCTACATTGCAATGCACTGCACCATATCTACAGCATCGCAGCGCTCTTGAACCTTGCGGCGGGCTACGACGGCATTCCCGGACTCTTTCGCCTGGGTTCGTCGCCTGCTGCCGCCTTGCAGTCTTTCGTTCGTTGCGGTTACCCCGTCATGAGCAAACCGTGGAGCACAAACACCGGGATCTGGCTGGGAAGTTGCGAAGAACGAAACGGTTTTCTAAACCGATGGTAGTCATCATCAACATCATCATGCTTCCCAAAAGAGGTACGGATTTTTCATTTTCACAACAAACCCAAAGTTTCCATTGTGCGGTACTATTGTTGCGATTGCTGCCACTCACTCGCGCTCATACTATCCTTGTCTCATTCACCTGTGAGCATTAGCATTTTTCTCACCTGTTTGCGGAGGCTTTTGTCTGCGGTAACCTAAAAATAAAAGCTAAACAGCGGGAAAACTTGTAGTGGAAAAACAAGTCAACAACCATTCAGCGTGGAGAGAGAGACCCGGGGCGGCACAGCGGCACATGGACTGGGCCGATCGTTGAATTTTCTTTCTCTCTTTCTCCCTTTCGTGATCACTACACAGACACATATAGGCACAGCTACATCCCCTGTACTAGGCAAAAGCGGCCCGCACACACATACACGCACACGAAAACACAGGGCGGTCTCACAATTACACTCAACGCAATGTTGATTCACAGTGGCAATAAGCAATCTCGTTCGCTAGGGAATGTTTAATGATGACGATGATGATGATGTTGTTCTGTGAGTTATAATGCTTTCTCTGTGAAGAGTTTCTACTCCACCAGTTGTAATTTCTACCACTGTCACGCAGATGAGCACACTGATTGATTTTGGCTTTGCAGATGATCTCATCCAAATCTACGCTGTGCCAGATCATCTTCAGTTTGTTTCTAAGGTGCTTTCCAGATTGACATGCATTTGCACTGATCAGTAATTGTTTGAGGGGTAGAAGGGGCAGTTGAGGGGGTGAAAAAATGCGCCCAGCTCCACCGGTACGGTTCCCTAAACATACTGTTCGAGCGAACAAACACCACGATAAATGCGATGAAGCTGTCTGGTAGATGAGGGATCACACTGTACACACTTTAGTTTATGGTTAACTATTTTTGATTATTTTTATGGATGAATGTTTCATTTTACAATCACACTCCTTTGCTGCCGGTTTGCGTTGGATAGCAAACACAGTCAAAGCTTTTTTCGATCACGCACACATGATGATGTAACAAAGATGTTCAAAGATTAAGCACGAAAGGTGATGAACGTATTCTGTCGGAGGCTTTTAATCACCGTTTTCTTTCTTTTCCACCAACTGTCACCATCCTCCAAATGAATACGATCATTATCCACCGTTATTGTTTTGGGTCGAGCGAAATAAAAAGCGATGCGATTCACTGATGAAGAACTAGACCGAAAACAAAACGACGTTTGAACTTAGCTCGATCGAGTAGTGGTAATGGAAAAAACAGATCCCACCCCAAAACACTGCCTCTTTTATTTGCTGACACTTGGCTAGAGTGTCTAATTAGCCTTTCTCCTCGTGCTGCTGCTGGTGCTGGTGCTACTTTTGTTCCGGTCCTATAATCTATGGCACCACCAACTTTGGTTCCGCTTTGGCGTTTATTTGTTGCACTGTGCTGCACGAACACGGCTAAACAGACACGGAACGAAGAACCAATTTCCGTAACAGCTAGAGAAAGGGGTGGATCGGTAAAGAACGCTTTCCTCAACAACACAACATAAACGAAACGAAGGCGGTTCGAAGTAATGGGCAAAGCTGGCGAAACATCATTTTTGCACAAACAAAAAATAAAACCCATCTTCATGTAACACACCACAACACTCAACACACTCTCACACAACCATTTTGCTACATTCGTTTCATTCACATTCAGGCAGTGCTAGCTTTCTCACCATGGCAGAACATATATTCGAATCTCTTTACAGAAACTTCCCATCCAACGCGTGTACTGGCTGGAAACTGATCTACGACTGAGCAAAGCTTTACTTCAACTATAAACAGTTCACTGTACCGAACGGTCGCCGGTGTTACTCTTGCTTTCGTGGTATTGCTGGTGCTATTGCTCGATCTATCTCGCAAGTCAAGCACCATGAAAGCTCATTTTTGACTCGTCACGATCAAATCAAAGAGAATCGCGGAAGCGCGCACGGTCGGATAAACAGAAGAGAGCTCGAGAGTGAGCGGCTGGAACGTACACAGTCGATCAATGTGATCTTCCCCCCAACATTGGAGCTCTGTGGAATGCTGCTGGGTAATGGAACGGGTTACTTGGTTAAAGTTTCCTAGTCCAGAGAATTTGGCGAAAAATGTTCATCTAGATGCAATTATTAAAATAAGGAAATACATTTATACTCAACAATTGTATAATTCAATATATTTACCTGCAATTCAAATTGAATTATTTACAGTTGTCGGAACGTTTCGTTCCTACTTTGTACTAACGTTCCTGGTCTCTAATTTTCTGTTCAAGCAGCTAGCACCAAACATACAACCAGCATGGAAAGTACCCATAGATTTTCCGATGAAGTATGAATGTTTTTAGACTTAAATATAATTACCACATTTTAGCGCATTTAATTCCAGGTAGCAATAGGAAGAGAATGTGATGTGATATGACGAGCATACTCAATGTTTTCTATCTGCGTTCAAATCGTTGTCATCTTCCAATGGCTTTTTGTACAATTGTGTCCTCCTTTTATTCAATATTAAATTCCACTTTGTAAGAAAGGTAACTTCAATCCATGATATTCTAACGATTGAACTGTACAGATACAATAAATAATAACATATTTAACAAGCCGAGTGACTAATATGGTTTAGCGGTTCGGTTTCGGTGGTACCTTGACACCAAAAAACACATAGAGCTAAATTGTAAAAAAATTTGCTGTTATTCTGCAAAACGGTTTAGTACAGAGTTGTGTTTGTTAACCATTTCAATCTTATGGTAATATTATGATGTAATACATTTTAATTATTTTTAATACAGAATGTTGGTAATGATTATCATTGATTGCATTTCCAAATCAAATAATTACCGGTATTATTTAAAAAAACACAGGTTCAATCCGCTTGTGTAAACATAACTGTAGACCTGTCAATAGATCTGTCAATGGGGACAATATTTACACAGCACAGCGATAAAATCATACAAACATTTTTGCTCGCTTTTTGAACTTCTACGATATTAAACATTACATACCATACTAATCTAGTGCGCAACAATTTTAACAACAATGTGTTAAAATCCATATGTATGCATGTATTCCTGACCACAATAGCATATTAGCTTGCCGTATGTATTATACCTTACTATTTATGTTATTATTTCTTATTATTTCTTCATGTTGGTATTTTATAGGACTACTGATACTACTGAAGGTCCAACATACTTCTTCATGTAAAGAACAATAACTATAACTAAAAAACTGGATAATTCTGTCAGTCGACACCAGTTAGAGTTAGAGTGTACAAACTGGTTTTTAAGCAGGTTAAGTTGTAATTGTGATGTGTCTAACGTCCTTTTCTGTTTCTAATCATTCTTTTTAATTATTCGAACAGTAATGGATAAAAATTTAGGATCGGGCAAAACATGTGACAGAAACAAAACACCCAAGCGAGTTTGTAAGCTTGCCAGTGATATAAATGGATGACGTATAATTACGGCATACGAAAAAGGTACCACCCCAAAAGCCATAAGTAAAATTTTAAATATCAAGCAGGGAACGGTTTATGGCATCATATATAAGTATCGAGACTCGTGGCAGATTGAGGCAAAAAAGCGCGGAGGCAACGTCCCCAAACTGTTGACACGGAAAGTATTCGTCGCTGGAGGGACGAAGACGAAACCGTAACGCTAAAAACTTTATCAGAGAAAGTGTTTCAGCAACACGGCCTGCGCGTTAACTTTGCAACGATAGCACGCGTATTCAAAGCTTACAAAAAAAAAAGCAAAACAGAACAGCCAAAGCCTAGACTGTCAATTCAGATGTGAGAGATGCGTCTTAAACCATGACACCGAGTCATGCCCGTTTGATGATGAAATGAAGGCCCTTCGGAAATGCCAAAATTGCACCGGATCGCACAGTGGAAACGATTCACAGTGCCCTTTGCGCTCGGATTCTTATGCGACAAGTTTGCAATTAAGCAGTGAAACGCCTGAGCAAAGCCCGGTTCCAACTTCACCAGAGGTATTACAACCACAGAAAGCGGAACCCTGCTGGCCGTCCTCTGCAACTCAAAGTCCTGAACGGGAATATGCTGCTACTACAGTACCACCAAATTTTCGTGAAAACGTTTCTCATCATCATCATTATTCTGATCTCATCGAACCCACCGGAGACGGTGCCCTCTTCGGCTGAAGAAAATTCCTTACATGACGCTGACACGCTATTAATGATTTTTAAAGAAATGATCGCCAAATTCAGAGCGTGTCGTACCAAAGCGAATCAAATCGCTGTTCTTGGAGAGATCATTATTCGTTATGGATAGGATACGGATTGTGATATGAAACGATAAAGCTAATCATAAGCTGCCCCTGCATCAGTCATCGGATGCATTGTACCAGATCGAACGATTTAGCAGCTGTTATCATCATTCACCTTTGCTTGAAATGTGAATGCGTTAGGCATGAGGGTTTCGTTTAATATATTCGTATTTTCAATTCACCGCAGTTTTATTGCGGCATTAGTTTAGGGATGAACTCTACAGATAGGCTAAAAGGGGTACACGAAATTTCTCACGGAATTTATTCTGTTTTTTTTTTTTATCATCAACTATCATCAACTTTTGCTTTGCCAATATGTATGAAAAAAGTTGGACCAACGAACTAGGCAAAGTCCATCTTGAATGTACTTAGAATCATTACTGAACTATCATAGAAGGAATGCAACCAGTCGAAGACTTTGAAGGATTAGTCGAAAAATGGTGAGAAAAGTCAGAAAAACAAATTAAATTGAAACAATCAAACAAACTTTTGCAACTGTTTTTGCTTAACGTCTATAGTAAAAAAACTAATTAAGTTAAGTTACATTATAAAAAAAAACTAAACTAACGCCACTGAAACAATGAAACCGTCATTGTTGGGAAAAGTATTATTTCTGTGCTTTCGAATTGGTTATTGAGACACATGTAAGTTTGTTGAGCAAACAAAAACCTCGGAAACTAAGTTATGTTTACAAATATGCTTAATTGTGCTATGTTGTTTAATTATTTGCTGTTGTTATTTGCACTGTGCCTGGAAAATGTGTCTATTGAACCTAGGGTGAAATTGTATTCCGATGTGTGAAAGTTCGTTAGTTTGATTCTTTACTTCCCCTGTTCGCAGAAATGACCGTTACCGAGGGCTTTACAATATAGGTATTCGCTTGGTTGCACACACACACAATCATAGAACCAGTTGCTTCCATCCCTTTGAATTAGGATTCGACTGAACATCTGCTGGTTTCAGGATGGCATGCAGCTTCTAGAAATCCGTGGAGACAACCCCCTTTGTTATTTTACGTTCGTTGTGGCATTCAATGGACCATGTATGTATGTGTATGAAATTGTAGATTCAGATAATGAAATAACTCATAGCTAGTGTGTAAGAGGGAAAAAGATCGATGACGAGCGGGCTTTTTGCTTGATACTCTCGAAATAATTAAAATAATTACCAAACAAATTCCAACAAATTCAATGCAATGTAGAGGAAAGGAGCAAAAGTGAAGTAGATTTTTAATATTTGACTATCCAACAAGCCGTAGATAAAATGGCTTCCGAGCTTCTCAAATAAAGCAAGCGTCATGATTATTCGCGCTCAAACGCGCTTGGGGTAACCTTTGCAAGGTGGAAAGGTCTCACGTACCCAGCAACGCGCAAAAAAGGTTGACGTCATCACCATTCATTCAAATAATGTACATTAAAACGTTTTAAGAAAAGCTAGAAGAATCAGCTAGAAAAGTTAGGATTGTCCATCAAAATCATGCCACGTCTTCGAAAACCATAATGACGCCGTAGTGAAGATATGCGCAGCGACCCCTGTCCCAAGCCAAGCCAATCGTTGGCGGTGAAGAATAGCGCTGCGCGCAAGTAGGTTGAAGATGCGCTATCTCTCTCTCCACATAACCTCAAATATTAACCAACGCAAACGGAAAAGATAGTCCTTTCGTTCAATAGAATTGGTGGTCCTGATAAGGACCGTTTGGATAATGCTGGTGAAGCCTCGTCAATCGGGGATTTAACCTCCGAAACCGTACAGAGTACGGCCCTGGCGCTTCAACGCGTAGACTACATCCATGGCGGTGACGGTCTTCCGCTTGGCATGCTCGGTGTACGTCACAGCATCACGGATCACGTTCTCGAGGAACACCTTCAGCACACCACGCGTCTCTTCGTAGATCAGTCCGGAAATACGCTTCACTCCACCACGACGGGCCAAACGGCGAATGGCGGGCTTGGTAATGCCCTGGATGTTATCGCGCAACACCTTACGATGACGCTTCGCTCCTCCTTTACCTAGACCTTTTCCTCCCTTGCCACGGCCAGTCATGATGATAGATTCGTACGATGTGAACGGTGCAAATTGTTAACTTTAACTAAATTTGTTTCTCCAGAATTTCGGTCTTAAATACTCTTCTGGTTCACGTCCCGTACACTGTATACATGCGTTCACACACATTCGCTTGTGTGCGTGAGATGAAAGCTTTGCTCAAATTTGCTCAATTTTGGGTAGTTTCCAGAAGAAAAGGTACAGCCATACCGATTTTCCCATCGCCATATTGAAATCGGAAGCAATGATCGTCCGCAAGCCTGATGGAGGTTTGAAATAGAAACACATATGCTTGTTTTGCTTGAACTTGATGGTATTTTAATGGGTTTTTTTTAAATTAAATTAAAATGCAATTTATTTTGAAAATGTATCGGTCGAATCAGTACGATTTGCTTTATTTGGAAACTTTGCTTTATTTGAAAATTTGACATAAATAAAATACATACAGGGGGAATTTTTTTAATCATTTTAGACACTCGAAGGCTATGGCAGGTGGCCCACCTTTTGATTAATTAAGGCGCATGGTGGAATCATCTGATTCAATCATTTTCTGAAAGTGATTTATTTTGGATTTATATTACGAATACGCTCTATACCCAGCGTCCAACTCCACAGGCAGTGCAAAACTCTCCACGCAGCGTAGAACATGACAAAGCAGAAAGGAAAACGGTCAAAACAAAATCACTATGTCAGAGTCCCTGAGCAAAAGGTATGCAGCTGGAGTAAGAAAAATATGTATCAATTGAAGTCAATTAATCTGGCCTGTATCGAGTTAAAACATTAAATAGAACCACATTTGTTTTAAACTAACACATTGGATCCATCGATTATAATCACTGGTGCCGAATGCTTATCTGACATTTGTTCTAGTTTGATCGGTTTTGATCCAACCTCTTCGTGTGCAGCAGGCGCAACGAGCTATGAATAATAGGCCCCAATGCAAGTGTTTTACAATCTAATGTTGCGTTTTGCATTATGAAATTGGAAAAATAGTTTCTTTTATATGTAAAAACATTCAGTTTTGACATAAATACACCATAATTATAGGCGAAATGTTGTATTTTCCTACTGTGTTTGCTAGCATACGCCACGAGTCCGCCAAAATTTTAGTTCAGTGGTATCTCAGGGCGAGTTGAAATTGTGTTGTGCGAGTAGCTCAAAATGTATTGAAGTGTGCGCAGATTGCGTCAGTGTGCGTGATGGAGAAAGGTATAAAAATGGCAATTTTTCGGTGGAAGCGAACAAACTGTGAATAAACTTCCTGGAGAACTGACGTGTGTCGATCGTGAGCAACAAAGTCAAAGTGGAAAATGGCCCGTACCAAGCAAACTGCCCGTAAGTCAACAGGTGGCAAGGCTCCTCGCAAGCAGCTGGCCACCAAGGCCGCCCGTAAGAGTGCTCCGGCTACCGGTGGTGTGAAGAAGCCGCATCGTTACCGCCCGGGAACGGTGGCTCTGCGTGAAATCCGTCGCTACCAGAAGTCGACCGAGCTGCTGATCCGCAAGCTGCCCTTCCAGCGTTTGGTGCGTGAGATCGCCCAGGACTTTAAGACCGATCTCCGCTTCCAGAGCTCGGCCGTGATGGCCCTGCAGGAGGCCAGCGAAGCGTATCTGGTCGGTCTATTCGAAGACACGAATCTGTGCGCGATCCACGCCAAGCGCGTCACCATCATGCCGAAAGACATCCAGCTGGCTCGTCGCATCCGCGGAGAGCGTGCCTAAGCGGGTAGCGTCTGTCACCCCCCTAAAAACGGTCCTTTTCAGGACCACCAATTATGTTTGGTATAAGAGTTATCACGATATTTTATCCGTATGGTCCAATTGTATGAGTAGTGGTACAGAGAGGTTATGTTATTGAAGTTTGGTAATATGCGCGGTTTTCTTTTTCGGCTTGGCTTGGTACAGGGGATGTCTCCCGTTTATTTAGCGTTGATTAAACCCAAGCGTTAAATTTTTCGTGTTGGGATTTGTTAAACGAACGTTTTGTTCTTTTGATCTCAGTAGCGCTCGAATTCAAACGATTCTCTTGCATAACTAATTGTTTTCTTCACAGAACCAAGCCATAAGTGGCGCGAAAATTTATGGCGCCTTTTTTCTCGCGTCACACCATCAACTATGCTGTCGTGTTTTTGTTTTCGTTGTTTGTTAATTACTTTACAGATGTTAACGACGATCAAATATTAAGTAGTACTGTCTGTTTCCGCGTGTGCCGCGTAACTAGAATATTCTCGTATGCCCAATATTTTTTTCGAAATACCCTAAAAACGGCATAGGCCTGAATTATTTATTTATATTAATTTATTTTCCTCCAAGGGTGCAATGCAAGAAGGAAATATGATTTGGAAAGGGGGAAGTATAGAATAGGAGAATTACGAGGGTTGATTGATGTTGTTGGATTTAACTACAGTATATAATGTTGATTATCCGGCACCAAAAAAAACATTCACAACCCTGTTGACACATGGCAACCGATATTTTGTTAGCAATAATCAGCCAAGACAAGAACCATCCTTTTGAATTCTCAACAAAAATTCAATATTCTAAGCATTATAAAGTAAAGCATTGGTTTTTTTCTTCTTTATGTGAATTGCCAAAAATTAAAATATCCTCAGGCGCAGGAAAAATACATTCTGTAAACAATTTAAGGAACAAAATGGGTTTACAGGTCAGGGTTATTATCCCGCGAACACGCGGTCCCGAGTACCCCAGATAATCGACGTGCTTCTGTATGACAACGTTTCAAAGCATCGTACCGCGAAGCGCCAAGAACCCTGTATGAATACAGTAAAACGTCGATTGTCCGGGGTCGGGTTAACCGGGGGGAAGATTTCAAAAAAAGCACTCCATATTTTTTTCTTAAATATTTTAAATCAACCTTCTTTGCATTATAGCTCAGTTATATTCTCTGGTCTCAATGTCAAAATAAAAAATAAATTTAGCATATAATAATAATTTTTATTATGTGTAATTGAAGTAGTTTAATTTTATAAGTTTAGCTTGTGGAGAATTTGAATCATTCCTCTCTTAAAATGTTTCTAGCAGCACATGACATCACCATGTTCTTTGGACGATGTATAGAATGTAACATATTTTATCTTTCAAACTGTCAATTGATTGAACAGTTTTGCTCAACCAATTTTTACAAGCATCAAGACAGCTAACAGATAGCAGTTTTGTGTGCAGTTGTCGATAGGAAAGTGTTGTGTCGTGCTAAAAAATCGGAAAAGAAATTTCCCTTTTTAAAGGCACACCGAGAGTAAAAAGTTCTTATATTTATCCAATATTGAATGTCCACTCACAACCAATGGAACACCACCCGAAGACTTGAAACGTACCAAATAAATTCTAAATGGTAATGGCATGCATGAGGAATGAACAATATCATTGTAGACATGTGTGAAAATGTGAAATCAAATGTAAATATGCTATGGTGACCTGGACCAAACCATGAATAACATTCAAATCGTATC
>KB696822.1:0-11108 GCA_000349165.1 Anopheles christyi | reverse complement strand
TCATTTACTCTCTCCCTGTCGGTGTATGTTTTATTTTACTTTCCTTGTACTAAAATGTATTGAAAAATGCTTGATTAACGCAATGCTACTGTTTACCTTTACCCCTCTTTCCATTCCGAAATACGTGTGTGTGTGTGATCGCCGTGAACAAACATAAAATGTTACAATAATGAACAAAACCAAAAAAAAAAAACAAAAACAAAAACAACTCAATACACCAAACCGCGCATAAACTTCTGCATCATCCTACCTACCTTCAGGACTGGACTACGCTGGTTCAGAGTCTAGTAGAGTCGGGATGTACATTAACCGCGCAAGTGCAGGTTGATACCTTTTTATTCCTCTACTTACATCTTTTTTCCATGCAAATTATAGAAAATATTTTTTTTTACCGTATTAGTTAATTGCTACAGTTTTGATGGTATATTTCTTCGCTCCACCTGTATCTTCTTATTAGTTAAGCGTTTGTTTTGCTGTAAATTGTATGCAACGTTTTGTTTTTTGTATTTACAATCTCTTCGTACGTGATGCTTTTGATAGAGTCACTGTGTTGTACGAACGTGTAAAGACCAATATCGAACAACTAAAATTGGCTTGATCGCCATCCAAAATTCAGTTGCGTTGAGTTTTACTGATTATGTTTACTACGTTGCGCTCTTTATGAAAGTAATCGTACTTTATTGGCTTCAAAAATGAAATGCGAACCTAACATTTAAACATTCATTTTGGTCTTGTTATCCAGTATCATCCAGCATATACACTGTGAGGATGACTAAGGATAGAGAACGTTTCATAGCTGAACAATTGCTTATTGTTTTTCGCATTTTACCATACGATTCTGTTTTCTGTTTACCATAGTCCATTATGCACGATTGTTGTTCTTCTTCCAATGTTTAATGTTATTTTATTCTGTCTAGGTATGCTTCTTTTTAATTCGTCTTCAAACCATTCGTTCGTACCTTATCGCTTTACTCTTTCCGATCAGTTACGCTTGCCGTAACGACGGTGTGTGCTTGCTGCTATTTGTTTATAATAATATTTCCTTCATTCTTCTGGATATCTCTTCTGTTTTATGATACATTTTGACCTACTTACACATTTTCATCGCCATTATAATGCGGTAGTAGATTATTTCCGTTTGCTGACATTATTTTACTCTTTCTTGCCTTTTCATTTATCTATTTGTCGTTGTTGATCATGTGTCTCGTTTTAAGTTTCTCTGCATTCTTCTTCTAGTCTGTTTTTCGGCTTACGGTTGTTCGTTCATTTTCATTCCATATCTGTTTGTTTGAAGTTTTGAGTGCATAATACTGCACGTACTGTTACGGAGAACATTTACTCATCTTTTTTTCTCTGTACTGCATTGGTTTTTGTATCGCGATCGATGCGTTCCATTGGACACACAGGGTGACACCGATTTTACCACCAATCAAATGGTCTTTAGCGGGGTAAGTGCTAGGGGTTTAAATTTGTATTATCGAGCAATGTTATAACCAAGTTCTTTCTGTTCTCCCTTAGTTTGAAGAAACCTACTTGACGATGAACAATGGGCTCGGTATACGGGCTCACACCGGTCACGGCAATGGACACACGCAAGTCCACCAGACAACGACACAACAGACGAACCAGCTTAACTCGATCAACTGTCAAAATATGCAAAATATGCAAAACACCAACATGAACAATATGTACAACGGGACGACGGAACCCTTACTCAGCCTGTCCAACACCCAATCGCTTATCGAGCCCCAAACTCCAACGATACCGGAGATCGTTTTTACAGGTGTGTAAAATAACTTTTCTATGTTTCTCGATCGATGTTTCGCGTTTTTTTGTTTTCGTTAATGAGGCGAAATTTCATGAATACATCTCATCTGTTATTTGCTAATGATTGTTATTCATTCTTCATCCATTTGCAGATTATTCGACTAGGGGTGAGTAGACTATCATGAAGCAATGTCTTTAGTGTAAAATAATGTGTGTTCACAGAACTAAGTATTCATTTTTTGATAAACATTTTATTCGATTGTATTAAGCTATCGAAGTTCACAGTGCATTGCCTTATTTAAATGCTGTATTGCTTTGAGAGTCCTATTTAAAAGTTTCTAATGCTTTAATCCTATTAGCACTCTAAGCTTTGGTACTCTCCTTTTTAAGCATAGAGGAAGTTGAATGCACATTTTCATTTAATAAGTTTCTTTCATATTTTTTTTGTAGACGATTTCGAGGCAGATCTTGGGCTTGGTCATATGGATTTCCAGAGCATTCAAATGCTCTCCGACACCAGCACGATGATTGATCCGATGGATGAGGATAGCTTCCGACGAGATTTACAATAGTGCGAGGCAAACTGGGATGGCTTACCCAATGACTTCTATTAGCCCGATGCTAGCAGACCAACACTGGCGAGCGGCAAGCATACAACAGCAGACACAACAAGCAAACACACACACACACACACACATACACTGTTGAGTGGTTGGGTGGAGGGAAATAGTTAATGAGTAACTGTTATTTGAGGCTGATCGAAGTTGAACTATAATGAGAGAATAAGCTGTTAGTGTATGCGAGAGTTAGTAGTATACCTGGATCATAGATTAGACAGCTGTAAATGGTTATGTTTTAAGGTTGAGTTACACACCTTTTCCAACGATGCGTGCATTGACATGTGTGTTACATGAACTAGATGTTTTATCGAAGTGGTTGATGTATGGGCGAGAAGTTGATGCAGTTTTTCCCTGGATAAATAATGTTTACTCGTTGTGACAAAAAAACAATTTTCACGCGGTTGTAACATTCATTGTGAGTTTTTTAAAATGGCTTTACAATGTTGCGTGGTATACGATGTTCTCCTTTAAAATGGTATGTTTGTTACAAGATTTTTTTTTGTTTGGTTCATGTTGGTCAATAAATAATGATTTTCGGAAGTACGCTCTGAGGAAAAACATAACCCACTTTTATTACATCCTAAAGCTTGATTTGTGCATAGAATTTTTTTTTCAATTTCTGCAGGCACTGTGGTCTGTGTAAAATGTCTGCTTGCTTAACGAGTACGCACTGAAAGCCAAAATTTAAATGATACAAAATGGTTTACTAAAAAATTGTAAAACAATTTGTCACAAAGCACAAACTTGATACATTGGTTAGATTGATGTTGGTTTAGCAAACACTGTACGGTATTTTGGAAAAATGTGCTTTGCTCAATGCTCGATGTTTCACCTTTTTCGATCCAAATATGTTGGCGTTTCATTAATAAGCAGTCTACCCTTTCTCGAAGCGAGATTTGTTCAAAATTTTAAAAGTCGGAGATTCATTAAATGATTTTCAATGGAACAAACCGTAGAAACGGAATGAAAAGATAATGCAAAGTGGTAGTTTGAAACTAATAGAACAAGCATCTGAATGCTAAGAGACAGCGTTCGATGAAAAAAGGTGTAATTCATCCATCGGTTAGAAAGGCAGATTTGCCGATAGAAGCAAGGAAAACTCTTGAGTAATGAATGTAAAACTGTTTCCATGCTGAATGAATAAAAAATCCTAATGCAGTTGCGCTGCAAAATGAGAAAAAAAAACGAACAGTAACGTTCTCTGTGTAATGCTCCGTTTTTTATGTCACTTAGCATTAAAAATAATGAAAAAGAGGAAAAACATTGTGCTATTTACTGATAATAAAGGGATGATAAGCTAGGTTAAGGCATAGATAAAGACTAATGCAAGTTTAGTTAGGAAACGCAAAATGGCAGGTAGAAGGAATGAATGAAACATGATAATAAAGTTTGTGAAAAACGTAGTAACAAAAGGTCAATATGTAAAAAAAAGTAACCCGAATGAAATGAGAAAGTGTTGGGGGCAGATTATACTTAACTAGTTTATTATTATTAAATTATCGAATGCAATGATCATGTTAAGGATATTTTGCATAAACTTTTGACAAAATTGTTGGCTACAAATGTATGATCAGCAATCAGGCTTTGTTTTAGTTCACAGCATTTATACAAAATTATTTTTTGTTCTTGTTTTGTGATAAGATTTGTCTTTTTTGCACCCAGTCGATTGAATCAGGCTGTGCGTGAATGATGATGATAATGATAGGACACGATTGAAAGCATAACATTGTTATGTTACCCAAGTGGAATAAACGAGTAAACGACGCATACGAACATAACGAACAATAGTTAGATAATGCGAATTGCTAACAAGCCTGCTAGTAAACAGTAGGGGACGCGCCAGATAGACCATTTACGGAGATTGTACTGTATGTAAAAATATCGTAACATATCAAACTGTACGAAAGTTGTTTGTTAGCTTTATCCAATATTCTTCAACTCCGACGATAATAAACCATACTTACCGATTGATGGTGACAGGGTAAATGGGAACGGCATGAGGTTGATGCTATCTTTAATGGAAAGCTAACACATGTCAAAACACATTTCATACTTTAACAACAACAAAAAATACTGGCAAAACTTTTGTGCGACATAGGGCTAATAAATCAAGCGGTTAAACTTAATGCAGAAGTACAAAGAGTAAACATAGCCTGTATAAAATTTTGATTTATTGAAAAATGCTGGAAGTATATTACGAAACGAACATAGTCAATCCAAACTCTCCTAGCTTCATAGAAGGTCATGTTAAACACTTTTTTTTTCGTTTTGCTATTTTAAACTTAGCGCTTTCAAGTTTCCTTCAATCCGTGTTGTTGCTCCTGTGCCGAAAATGTTCCTCTGTTGAATGGAATGGGTCACAACTGTGCTGTCCTTTTTGTTGTCTATTTGTTTTGAGCGATGTGATGACATAATCATTATGAAAAATCAAATGTAACGCTGTTGAAAGCGTTCCCCTAACTGATAGTACATGGAATTATAAAACAAAGTGTGCATCGATTTTCACTTTTCTATTTTTCTCTCTACCAATCTCCATCGCTTTCACTCTTGTTGTACCTTCTCTAATGTGTACTTCAATTGCTTTATTTTCTGACTACTAATAATAAACTCTTTGTCTCACTATATCACTACCCATAGTGAACTTCTAATATAATATTCTCCTAATAGGTGATCTTCAATTTGGTATTACAGTTTTTCACCCTCTTCTCAACACTTTTTCATACTAATGAACATTATCCAACGTCCATTATCTTTGATAACTCTCGCTATTTGAACCATCCACAAGTAAAAAACAAATAAAAGAAGTGAAAGGTGTTACGAATCTATTGCACCAAAAAATGGAAATAAATGCATCTAAGTGTTTCAGCGAATCAGCGAAACATATTGTAAGTGGTTAAATTAAATTCAAACATTTGGAAAAGATTATTGCAATATGAAATGTGTATCGTTTTAATAATATCGTTTGTTTTCAAAATTATCAAAAATCACCCAGCAAACCGCAAAAGATTTTGAATTTTAGTTATTCATTCATTTTGTTAAATTGTACACCCTGGGACACATACATTGTTAGTTGTAGGATGCTGAAAAATGTACATATTATGTTCGTAAAACTTTTCTTTGTACGTGTTTTTATTTAGTTTACTTCAAATAATGACAAAATGCAAAGACCCTCAAAAACGAAACATAAATCAACTGTGCCAAACTGAGAAATATAACTTTGGTTAAATGATGCATATTTATATCTTATGTTCACGTCCATTGTGTTGGGTGGAAGGTGGAAAGAACTACTTTAGTTTGATGTTTTGGTTTTATTTTTCTACCCAATTTCTCTAACCCTGAGCAGTTATCAAAAGGTGGAAAGAACTACTCGTAAGAGCATAACATACAGATACATTTATTCCCATGACTCTCTTCAATAGATAGAATACACATGTAGATTTAATACAAACTCCCAAGTAAAGTAATTCAATGAACCAACAAAACATAAAAATAAATTAATTAAACAAGCTAAATGAAAAGGTAGTATTAAACATAGCAACCGCTTTCGCACAGTCCAAAGTCAAGTGGTGTGCGCCTTTGTAGCAAACAAAACTGTGACATATGTAGCGAAACTTTGTAGCAGAGTAGTTAAATCGCGATTGTCATATTAATATAGAAAAGAAAACTAAAAAAGACCAGCAAACAATGTAAGAAGGAAAACAAATCATTATATACTTTTCTGTCAGTAACTGCATTTCGGTGTGAATGTACCTTTTTGTACAAATTGTAAGTTACGTTTAAAAACAAACAGGCGAAAACAAATGTTTTCGGGCTTCAACCGACATCAATTAGGAGGCAAACAGTGTGTTAATCGAATAACCCCCTTGTTGCCAACAATGGGAATATATTATTCCCTTTTTCCTTTATCCTTGATAACTAGTCAACGTTGTCCTACCTTTTCCTCCGTGACTCGATTGCTCATCGGATGTAATAAAGTCACTCACTCCGTTGCCTTACCATAATGTTCCCTTTTAGCGCAGTGCATTAATTTTGAGGTGTTTAATATTAAGCATGCACCGACTACGTAGATAGCTCGTCGGATGACAAAGAGGCAAATTATGTGTGTTGAGATACATTTTAAATGTGTATTTTGTAGATAGTATTGGATGTTGATTCGATACCAAAATGGGCTAGCACATAATGTTAAAGCTTTGAGGAGAAAATTTTCATATTTCTTAAATATGGTTGACATGATTTTAAAGTGAAATATCTATTTAGTAGATGCACTAGGGAACTTCTTAGCTAGGATTGTTTATGTTTGTTACACCGATTTTGCGACCAAATTGGTATATGAAGATGAATAACTATATTTACGCACGTTGACCTGATTTTAGAAAAGAAAACAAATCGAAAAAGATATTATTGTTTATATGTACAATAAGATGAATTCATTATTAAATGTGTGCTACCTTAAAGCGAGCGAGCAGAAAATAAACCAATTAGAATAAAAGAAAAAAATTAAATCGTCTGGTAAACGTAATGAGGAATGTTTGGGTTTTTTTTCATAAAAAAGATTGAGTAAAGATTGATTAACGAGTACGAGATAATGATGTATGATACTGAATCTACAGATTTGAAATTGAAGTAGAGTAATAGTGTGATACAAGTGCGTAAATATCTAGTTGTCATAACTCCGGGTTGCTATGGTAGCTGAGAATTGCTTGGTGTGGGGTTCACAGCGCAGCTTTGGTTGCGTTTCGTCGGAAAAAAGTAGTGGGAGCGCGTTGTTTAGAACAGTCAATTAGTGTGTGTGTGTGTGTGTGTATGAGACAAATATGTGTAATTTTCTTATGAAAGTAGCACAAACAAAGACATACAGAGTGGTAAACATGGAAAACGATCAGAAAACGAAATAGAAAGGTAAAAGAAAAATCTTTAGCAATTTAATGTAATTTGAGCATTTTCATACATTTGGCGTATGTTTCTGTGTATGTGTGTGTGTGTGTTTTGATCGTGCACAAACTTACACGTTTACGATTTGCTCGTGCTCGTGCTCTAAACAGATAAAATACAACACTAAAATAAAGGTGTGATATTTTCATAAAACAGGTAAGGGTAGCCTTTCACTAAATAGCGTGACCGCTGGCAAAATAAAAAAGAAATGGTGAAAAATGGTAGAACAAAATAATAAATAAGAAGAACCAATACAAACACTTTTTTTCCTTTCCTACACCATATGTCTCTCCGTCTCCAACTTTCCCTTTATCGCCTTTCATTCAACGTTAAACTAAAATTTGACAGAAGTATGTGATGAAATAGATTTAATAGTGAAACAGCAACACAGCAAAACAACATAAATCCATTGTCGAAAGAGAAACCAAAGCAACACACGCATACTCAATTTAAACATGGAAATAAGTCAAGACGCCCAAATCATGCCAATTGCAACGTGTGGATAAGTGTGTAAAGTTTAAAAAAGAGAAAACAATGGTAAAAAGCAGAATTGGGAAGGGGATAAATGCAACAACAAATAATACACTGCAGGTAGTGCTAAAAGTGACGAATAATGCGGGTGCTATTTAAATAAAACAATAGTAAAGGATGTTCGGACGAAAACGGACGATCAAAGAAACTCTGTAAAATAATACTTATTACGAATAATAAAAGTATGATCAAAATGAACTGTATTTTTTTTTCTTATCCACATGTCCACATTAAGGGGGAAACAAATTTTGAGTTTTCCATAATAAGATCCACCCCTGTTCTGTTGTAATTTTTCTATAAAATTGAAGTCAAACATTATTTTGCTATCCTGTTTTAAAAACACATAACTAGTTGACTTTGGCAAATAAACTACATTCCTTTGACAAACCAACCATTTTCATTATCACAATTGTTACCAAGAAAAGATTCATCTGCAAATATAGTTAAAAAATCTGTTCAATAAGTTTGTTATATACGCACGTATATAAGTACAAACTATTTCCCAGCTTTTTACAAGATTGTTAGAGTGTTTCAAACATTTTCTCAACTGTTTTGCTTCTTCTTTAACATTTAAAATATGAATTGCTTGGAAAATTTTTAGAATTCACCAAAAGAAAATAAACTTGATTTGCAATTGCATTTGCATTTTGTAGTGATTTCTGGATATGATGCAAACAGAAATCATGTTTTTTTTTTTATTAAGGAAGAACCGCCATGATAGGCCGTATTGCTAAACAGAAATTATGTTGAAGGTTTTGAATAACCTTTCTCTTCTAATATCATACAATTCATCATCTAACAACATAAATTTCACAAAATAAATGAAACATGACAAAAATTGCTCCTTTAAAAAAAAATCATCTAAAAAATTGTAAATTGTTATTGAAATTATTTTCTCTATCGTGAAAAATCTGTTATATTTCCTTCAATTAAGTAATAAATCCAAAGCTTAAAACCTATTTAAACATTTTGGTCGGTACGAACCGCGTTCCCCGCCTGTGCAGCAATTGAACTCTTTTCTATCGGTTTAAGATGTTACTTACCCAGTGACTGCAACGATAGTGAAACCGACGAAACTAAATGCATGCAAGGAAAGAAAACCAATACAAAAAATGAAACTCTAAAACAAATCCACACTCACATTCAAAACACGCAAAGGTTTGTTGGTTTGTGTTGAAAGGGCAATTACTTTATTTTTTCATACTGAGATTGGTTTGTTGTTCGATTTGTGGTTTATATCTTCTCTGGTTGGATTTTTAGTCGTGTATTACATTACATTACAAAATAGTTTATAAACGGAGCCAAACACGCTATTACTAATAATGACAGGGTGTTCTAAGTTCAAAAGATCCGTTTTATTTGCGTGGCGAAACATGGTACTTAAGCAATAGAAAGAAAGTGAAAATAAAATGCACAGGTAGAACTAAATTGAGAAGCGGAAAAACGCGTTGAGTGTACGCGAATAAGGCGAAATTAGTGCTGCATAGGTACATCTAAGCTCTGTACAAAGCATGTTTGGAATTTGAGCTTTCCGAAAATAGGAAAAAGTGGTAAAAATTAAACTGAAGTGATCAATAAGTGAGCAGAACCAGAATGGCGGGATGTGGTGGTGGTTGGGGAGGAAATTCTTTCTCTATCGCACACAACTCTCTTTCTCTCTCTCTATTTTTCTCTACCTCTTTCTTGCTCGTACATCTTTTCTTCTTACGCTAAGTAGTTCCAAAAGTTAAAAACTAAAAATACATTGAACACTCTCGCGCAGAGTGTGTTGGCGGTGCGCGTTTGCTAAGATTTATTACTAAATAAAATAAAAAGCTCTCTAAAATCAAATCACAGAAATTCAAAAATGCGTTCTCCCGGTGCAAGGTAGTGATGATAGAACATCACCCAGCGGACGGGTGAAAAAATAAAATTAAAAACGTTCTAGCACGCACTCATGATTGATAGGGAAAGCGAATTCGCATGGTTTACTATTGCTGGGTGTTGTTACTGATGTGTTTATAATGCTACCATTCCTTTCGTCAAGTTAGAAGACAAGCTTTTTGGCTTCATTCTTAAACTTTGTCATTTGGACAAATTCACGAGAAACTAGCATTTTGTGTGTAGAAAGGATGAATTAATGTTTTTCTTTATTTCCCAAGAGATTGTTATTTCGAAGGATGAGTAGTACGATGTTAATGCTGATGAGAACGATGAATGAATGATGGCGCTGAATGCAAATGCCTCGTTGTTGTGAATAAATAGTTACACATTTCGTATCATGGTTTGCTTCCCCTTCGTATTCCGTAGTTCGTGCTACAAAAAGAATTGTCCACTCTTGACTTAGCACGAGACGATACGTGTACACACCCGCTGTCGTCGGTTCCCGTTTTTTTTTGGTGGTTGGAAGATAAAGTAGCAGCAAGAAACCACTCTGTATTGGGGTGTTTCATTTTTTGGTTTATTCTTCTATGGTTGAAGAACACGACGATGAACCATTGGTACCATTCCCGCTTGGCTTAGTTGCAGATGTGTTCGTCCTTGCGCATACTGCACGTATCGCACTTGACCGAGCAGCACCAGACGAACTTGCAGTTGCACTTTTCCTCCACGTTCCGAATGCGGGTTTGGTAGCCCCGGCCACAGCACAGCAGCCGGCAGCCTTCAATACCGTACGACGTTCGGTTGCAGAATCGGCCGCGTGTGCTAAAGATGCCTAAACTGTAATGGAGGAGAAAAGGGGAAAAATGTGTGATGCTTTTAACACTTGAACCACTAAGCGTTTCTGATAGAACCATCAAGCGTTTTTGATAGAACCTCCAAGCGTTTTAAGCGTTTTTTGATCAAATGTCTTGTAGCTACAGCTTTGTAAAACATCTTGAAA
The DNA here is from genome assembly GCA_000349165.1 of Anopheles christyi. Classification (NCBI taxonomy): domain Eukaryota; kingdom Metazoa; phylum Arthropoda; class Insecta; order Diptera; family Culicidae; genus Anopheles; species Anopheles christyi. Next base: position 395 of record KB696822.1, on the reverse strand, counting down.
AGCTGAATTCCTTTTTCATTTGTTGGGAGTTTATATTTAAGAAATGGTAAGCATGATGCACGATTTATACGGCGTTGAATTAAAGCGTTACTAGTCAACATGCCTTGTGGATGGTGAGCAAAAAAAGACAAAGCAATGCTAGTCAATGTAAGTCTTGCAGCTCATGAACTTAGGTGGTCAAATATAGCTAGTTGAGCTCATTTTTTAAATTTTTTGGTAAAGTACGTTAACTGTGGTTAATTTTTGTCAACTTTCCAAACATATTTTAGTTATTCAACTATAGTTCTTCATTCTAGTTATAGTTATAGTTCTAGTTATTCAACTAAAGTTCTTCATTTTTGCACAGCAACATAATTCGTCTACCTCAATCTGTTTTTCTGTGATTTTTTTTTCAC
>KB696821.1:0-11179 GCA_000349165.1 Anopheles christyi | reverse complement strand
GTGTGTGTGTGTGCGAGAGAGAAAGGAAGTGCAATTTTTAAAAACAAAAGATTCGTATCGCTGTGCAACGTGGGTGCATTGACTACCAATGCTATTAAGGACTAGAGGGTCAGTCACCCTTCATTCCAGTGTGTGTGTCTGTAAGGGAGAATTGTTGTCACAGAAGGAAGGAAAACATGTCACTTTTAATAGAATGACAGCAAAGTTGTTTCTAATGGGTTTACTTTTATATTACTTTTAAATTACGGTTGGCTTCTAACCCAGGTTGAACTGCATTCCAAACTGGAAATGCATCGTACACGTTGAACCGTTGGCTATACTAATTAATCGCCACCCATACATACATTAGCAGACAACTTTCATTGAGCGACCCGGTTCGGTTCGGTTTTGGCTTTAGTTTTTCTCTCGGCGAGTCACCACTCCACTCGTATGCTAATAAGCTGCTAACAAGCGTGTTTGACGGTTGGCCCAACACTTGTAGATTAAAACTGGTTCGCATTCTTTCTTCTCGCTTCCCGCATCCTCTCGCTTCCCCTTATTGCCCTTGGTTGGGTCCAACAAATTTGGAAATTCCAGCACAACCACCGCCAGCAAATGTTTATAGCCCACCACCTAACTATTATCTCTTTTGTGTTGTTGTGAGTGTTTGTTTTGAGGCAACGGCAAAAGTTTCACCCAAAATATAGAGGACGTCTGCAACATGTTTCAAGACCGAGGGCTTCTCGCCTATCGATACTTGATATTATTTTACCGGTCGAGTTCTTAGAAACTGTGTGGGGCGGCTGGTTGACTATAAAGCTATCGAATGGAAAAGAATTATTGAATATTCAATTTGAGTTATTATGAAAATGATACTGCACGAAAACGACCGTTGCCACGGTGATGTTCGAAATCATAGGGACTAGCATTTTGTGAGGGAATAATTATAGGGCAGACGGTGAAAAATTATGATCCGATCGGTAAAAAGGATGCGATTATCGTATTTTCTATGCTAGAAATTATGAGGTGTATATCATTTTTTTACGATCATGACATAACAACGCTTAAAAAACTGGTTTTAAAATATTTTAGATTTCTGTTGCGTTTTTTTTTTCGAAATTGTTTCAAGCTTGTCTAAAAACAGATGAACATCAGTGATCTTGCCATATTCATTGAAATATTTGATGCATAATTTTAAAACTTTTAAGCTTAAATTTACTGTTATTTCCAAATATATAAGACTCTAAGTCTTGTTAGTTTGATTCCAAAAAAGACTTAAAAAAATTTGCACCAAAAAAAAACTCCTTCCAAAATAAACGAAAGTATAGTAAGTTCATTGACATGCGCTTCTTCTTCTACTTATTTGGGACAACAACCATTGCTGGTCAAGGCCTACCAAGCTACCAATGGTGCTTGGCTAAATGTGACTTGGTGTACCCATAACCATCGCTTACTTAGTTTAATTCAGTGAACTACAAAGCTATCTTTATTCTAATGCGCACACGTTCCTTTCACTCTTCCATTACACATCAAGGGTTTTAAACTCTTAACACCTCCGCGTTTGCGTGCTCGCTTTAAATTGAAATGCAAAACGCACCGGGAGCTGCAAACTGCTCCTCGATAACACTTTGGATTGGTTTGTGGTTCGTTTGTGGCGATCGCAAAATCGCAAATGTTTTGCTTTCACAACCTTTTTGATTCCCCCTCAGCGGCGATCGATTGTTATGCTACGGAGCGCACCGTTTCGCATGCTTCTCCCGTAATGTAGCGAAAAAAAAAAGAGATACAAACAAACTTGGAATTAAGATTGGACGGTTGCGTAAAAGCCAGCTTGCGACAAAACCATTCCATTCGGTGCTTTCAATGTGCTGTTTGCAATTGCTGATGGGCTTTTAAAAGGCTACTCAAAGTTTATCTTGAAATTTTAGGAGCTTTTTGGAGTTTCATTGGAGCACTAAGACAATCCCAAAACTTGTAGTTTAGCGTGGGAAATGGTAAGCATGATGCCGATTGGCACACGCGAAGCATACCTGATCCCTTCATACCGAGTCATATGACTCAAGTCACGAGTTAGTACAGACCGGCCTCGGTGCAAAGCGTGCGAAGCATTCCAGCAGCTGCATGATCACGCTAGAACCACGCTAGAAATAGAACGCTTAATTGGAGCTAGTCATACAAACGAGTCACGTTCTGCATGTAGCGATTGTACCGCGTGTAATGATCGGTTGTCCTTCCACCCGTTTGTCGATCGTCAGTGGTTTGAATATTGATTTGGTTTAATGGTGGAAAAACAAACACTGTAATTAAGTAAACTTGTGAAATCCGTACAGAAAATGGTAGATGAATCATAACGCGTCTCTCCACTCATAATCGCTTACCCTTGCAGAGGTTAACATTCCACACCGACGCTAGGATTTATGTTTAGCTGGAACGATGAAACCGGATTGAGGCACCCGTTTGTACAATATTTTTGTGGCTAAACGCACGGCTACTTATATGTGATCGGTGCTGCTGAGCATTTGATCGTCAGCACGGATGTCACGGTGCTAACAGCTTCTGCTTCTGATCACCTGAGGAAGCCGTCGTCGACACATGGGTGTGACTTTGGACATAGGGAAGAGGATTCGGTCTTTGATAGCACGGAATTTATAACCAACACAATACTCAAATGAACAGGGAATCCGCAAACCGCAGAGCATCAATGAAGCTGAAAAGCGTGAATTAAATCACGTTGCTTTTTTTGTTATGAATATTTATTTTTAAACCCTGGTTGGGGCTGTTTACGAAGCAGAGAGCTAATTGGCGTGGTGGATTAGAAGAGTGGTTCTATTTTTAGCTGTTTTTGTATTGCAATAAGGCTTTGTATAGAGATTTAATTACATAAAAAAAATGCCTTTATCAGAACAAGGTTCCATGAGGCTAATTTTTACACAATTGTTTTTTTAATTTTTCGGTTCAAAAATACTTCTTTTACGCACAATAATGCCTTTGACTTTGTTTTATAAAATACTGTTTATTATATACGTTTTGCATAAACTCCTAATAAATAAGGGTTATTAAAGAAACGAAAAAAAAAAACTTTAAGGGTCTTTTTCAAACATTTTTCCTTCTTCAGAAATATTTGCTAAACATTGTTCCTAATTCCTAAACATTCTTCAAAATTCAGTAAAATTACGAATAAACTATTAACCTAAAATAAGTGACAAATGAACGATCCTTTGTTCAAGATGTCTTAAGCTGTAGCTAAAAAAGCTATGAGCTCTTTCTCGAAAGTATTTCTATAAAAAATTATAAAAAACTTACATACAAAATAACGCAAAACGGTTTATGCAAGTAAACACCATTTTCCATAATGATAAACAGTGGCGACCACCTTAAGTTGTATTTTTTCATCCATGTTTTGATTTTGAGCTCTAGTGTACTGTTCCCAATGCTCTAATGCTAGAAAATGCTCAGGATATAAATAACAATTTATATTAAGTTTAGTCATAAGTGCACCAATTGATTTTTTTGCTCCAAATTGATAGTTGGAAAGTTGTCAAAATGTATTCATAAAGTTCCCAAATATAATGAAATTCATCAGGAATTCAGGAATCTGTTTGATACATATTCACAACAAACATTTATAAAATTAAATGAAATCTGTCTATTTAAGAAAATAATTCTAAACTATTGCGTTTGGTGCAATTTCTAAACTTAACAAAACAAACCATATCTGTACAAAAACTAAATTACGCCTCTTGTCCTGTGCTTTACACCGTGGCGTAATGTAGCCTTTCATCCTTCGTGCCATACTCGTTGTATGTTGTTAGGTTTAAATACACTTTTTAGGAGATGTGATAATGCCCAATGTAACTTCGTATCAAAGCTTCACACTGGTGATATCGAACTATTGGCTAGAGTAAATATTAATGTTCCTCCTAAAATGTTCCGTAACTATAGACAACTTACAACTAAACCTTACAAGAAGGGCATACATCGAGAACAAGTCCAAAGACGCTTTTTGTGTCTAAATTCTATATAGTAATTAGTCAACAGATATTCCTAAAAACAATCAAATTTCTTTTAAAAAAATTTAATTATTCTCTGTCCATGAATCAAATCGTCCAAATTAATTGTTTCTACAAAACCGAATTCCCCGAAGGCAGAGCGCTATTCCTGCAGTAGCCTACAGGATTAAAAGATAACACTCACCTAACTGCTGTGTTAACAACCTGCCATACACGTGAATTGATAGCTTGATGCTGATTGCCACTATCAAAGCTTCATCTCCATCCACCTCCGCCACCGGAAAGCCATTTCATTAATCTACTTGTATCGTTAGATTTAAATGGGCAGTAGTAGCGTCAAAATATAATTGCTAACGTGCCATGTAGCAACGATTATACCCTTTGGAGGGTGTTCCTTTTTGGGAGGATGAAAGATAGTGCCCAGCCAAACTGAAACCTGCAGCAGAAGCTACAGAAAGTCAAACTCTACACCCGTAAGCACAGTTGCACAACGACTGCATGGTTTTGCCTTTGGTTGAATTTAAAAAATCAACTTCAACTTTCTCTATTTGTGCTGGTTCGTACACACAAGCATTCAAAAAAAAAAAAATTAAATGAAGATCATTAATGATCTTCAGATATTGAGGTTTTTTTTTGTGTGAGCAAAATTTCCACCACACAAAACATGAAATACGATCATTTTCTTTAAACCCCTAATTGCCACTAACGCCCCTCACGGCTGTGTGCTGTTCGACGGTGCGGGACGTCGGGAAGGCAGTTTCCGAGCAGTCATACTCGGCCCTGTGTGGCGTAACTGCACCGTGTGCCATCGATGGGACATGCTTCTCCAAAACCTGGGTACTGGTGTGCAACTAAAAAGCCGTTGGCGACATAATCGGGCCCTCACGACAACACCATTAGACGGTTTCACTCGTACGTGGTCTGTGTGTCGTCTGGCTGGACGGCGTGTTGTGTAATGGCACCTACTTTACCCCCTTCGAGTAAAGCATCATTTGGCCGCCCAAAGAAGGGGATGGGCACACATTTTCTCCTGCTGCAAGTAGACCAATCATGCGTGGAACGCGTTCCATTCCCAGGGCATCCAGACCGGCAGTTGAAGGCATGCGCTTTGAGAAACGGACACACTCGAAAAGCGAAAGTACCGTGCGTGGCCCCTTTCCCAAGGAAACCGGAACCCGGTCTGGGTTGGGGGAAACGGTCAGGGACGACGGTGAACGGTGACGGGCTTTTATTTGTAAAGCTTCCCCAGGTGAGCGATTTCGGCATTGACCCTCGACCGTTCCTTCCGAGATGGTGTGGAAACGGTTTGCGTTCACTTTTCGCTTCTCGCGCGACATCTGAATGGTGGTGGAAGCTGCAGGAAGTAAGCAACATGATGATGAGCTGATAGCAGAAGATATTGTTTTGACGTAGAGTGAAATGAAGGGGGAATTAGATCTGATTGTTACGCGGATCAATCTTTGGAGATTGATCGGGCGAGATTGGAAACGATTTGTTGTGAAGGACACAAACCTAATTGGAGAGTTTTAATGAAGATTGCCTCAAGGTAATGGTTCCGCAGGAAGATATCTCTTTTGTTCAACGACATTAGTGTAGACACGAGCGTGATTTCTCCAAAGTGAAATCTAGTCAAAAGTGTATTGAAACTTTCAAGGGAAAGAAAAGAAGTCGCGAATTAATGGAACCATAAATTCCAATGTACAGAGCATGTATGTTCCCTATATTAAGCAATATTTTGACCGTTTCACCCATTTTGCGTAGTAATATGCTTAGTTAACCTTACCAAAACCTCCGCAGATTGACCCAAAAAACATCAAAATTACATCAGAATCTTGAGTCGTTCAGAACCATATGATCTCTTGCGTAAAAAAAACACAAACACACATACACAAACGCTGAACTGATCTGCATTCGTATCAACAACGACACCATTCCGTAGCGTTACAGATCTTCCACCGTCTACGCCAAGCGACGTAAACACCTCCGGCCGGTACATGGCCTTGATCGTGGTATGCGGATCCACAGTGTGTCCGTTGTTGTTGTTGTTGTTGATGAGTGTTCGCGGTGGTTAAGCTTACGATCACGAAACACAACACAATGTGCACAACATATAGCAACCGTGGCCTTTACCGGTAGCGCGCAATGGTGACGCTGGCCTCGAACGGTAGAGTGCACGGTTAAACTACTGTACCCGAGTCACTCTACCCTGCGCTTTTTGTTTCTGTCAGTACATTACTATGGGTTTACATTAAAGTCAATTAAGCAATTGACATCGGGAAGCAATCCATACGGGGCTTGGTTCGACCCTTCGCATTGGTTTAGCTGGAAGTGAGGGGTAAAGTGTTTTACTCGTAAAGATTTGCACCCACCGAAGGTGACACTTTGAAGTTCGTAGTCAGTGAGTCACGCACGTGGTAATCGGCACACGTTATCTGATCGTAGTTTATAGGTGTGCGTTAAAAAGGGCGAGAAAGTAAGCAGATTAGTAGGTTGTTCTACTATGGTTAAGTGAGTTATACTTTGTTACGACGTTTCAATGCCTGTACATACTGCGCAATGTTTTCTGGAGGAATGAGGAATGGCTAGTAGGGAGGTCAAGGGTTAATTTCTGGAACATACAATGTTGTGAAATTAAAATGGAGACGCAAAAGCCAATCCTATGAGTGATTGCAGCCATTGGGAACGCCCATGATCTTTAGATGAAACATAGTAAATTCTGAAAATGATATACAGTACTGGGTATAGAAGTTGGACGCTTAAATTTTAGGCACTTTCCTCCAATAAAATGCATAAATTTGTGCTAAGAAAACAGTCTGCCACACGAGCTTCGTTTTGAGCTTCTTTATCGGTGAGGTTTTCAACACATTTATATGAAGAAGATGTATGAAATAATTATTAGAACTAATCTTTTTTTGAGTACTAAAAACATATTGTAAGTACAGTACTGAGTATGTTGTCGATCAACCTTCTCCCTTATAAAACGTGATCATAAACGGCCAAATTCCCTCTTCAATAATCCTCAATCTAGATATCCCTTTTTTAATGAACAGCACAATAGCACGACCTGTTTGATTCGTGCCTTAGTATTTGTGTTTAAAATGTTTTCCAAAACAATTTTATCTCACGTTTGTACTGACGGGAGACAGGAGGATTCCCCTGTGCAAAGGTCGTGTAGTGTAATGTTTCTTCTACAAGGATATTTAAAAAATGTCTGTAATCCAAATACCCTAGGTTTACAGTACTGTAAAAACAAAATGATTTAAAAAGACGCTTTTATATGGACAAAATTTAAGTTGTTTTGTGCTTATTGTTTTAATTTTTGCGAACAAAAATTGTGTTTTTTAAACCATTTTAGATTTTTGTTTTTGGTCGTCAAATCCGTTGCTATGACAACCAGATATTTCAAATTAACGTATTAAGAGAGAGATTCGTAAAGAGAACAACAAAGTGAGAGAGAAACTTGTCATAATAATACGAATAATAGGATGCAGATGTATCTTGGGTCATATGATTCATTTTACTGTTCGATCCGTAGTCGAGTGATAGCCTATCGGAATCGATTCCGACCCTTGGGTACAGCGGGTTTGGGTTGGAATCGCTAATGCTTTCTTGCATCTACTGGACCTTTTGAACCAATTTTTGGCGCGATTCTGACCCGTTCTCACAGTACCAAACGGGTCGGATTCGTTGATTCTTTCTAGCACCTACTCCACGTGTTTATTACGTATCGATCCCTTACGGATGACTCCGACCCGGATGGTGCACACATCACCAATGCCCATCGATCGCCACCAAACCACCACACGAAACGATAATAAATTCTTCCGAAACTAGTAACAGCGACATAAAACCGACATGTTCGTATTCTGAGATACATCTCTCAGAGTGATCTCATGAGTAGTGTTGTATATTAATGCGTTCATTGATAGCATCAAGAAATATGATCTTATAATGAAGTCATCACAAACACATCCCCTTACCACGCAGGCACTGTATCATTGCTACGTCTTCTTATTCCGTGAGCTAGGAGCAAAGGAGGAGAACCACCAACCATGGGATCCGGTGGTAGAATGGACTGCTGCGGGCAGTGTGTAAAGTATAGCATGTTTGTGGCCAACTTTGTCATCTTCGTAAGTATCGATAGTATTCGTATTAGAAGGACAACGGAAGTTTGATCTGTTACTGCTCTTCTTCCCACATCAGCTTGGCGGTGCGATCGTATTCAGTTTGGGCATCTGGACACTGGTGGACAAACACTTCATCAATGAGCTGCTCGGTACGAATCTGTTCTCCGGTGCGGTGTACGTGCTGATTGCCACCTCCGCCCTGGTTTGTCTGCTGTCGTTCTTCGGATGTATGGGTGCGGCCAAGGAGTACAAGTGTATGCTGCTAACGGTAAGCTAAGGTCCCGGAACAGTAGTGAAGCTTATGTAGCAAGCTTTTAAAAACGATTGGAACCACGCTTTTGGGTGACGCTTGTGTATGTTTTTTTGTTTTTCGTTCAATGAAAATGCTTTCGTTTTTCTTTCTGGTTTTTGCATTCGCACACCGGGCTTGCAGTACTTCATCCTAGTGTTCCTTATCTTCGTGACGATGCTGATCGGTGGCATCCTGGGGTACGTGTTCCGCGAGAAGGTATCGCAAACGATGGGCGACGAGATGCGCTCGTCCATGAGCCTGTACGGTTCGCGGCGCTCCATTACGACGGCCTGGGATGAGACGCAGGAGCGGCTGAAGTGCTGCGGTGTCAAGAGCTACAGTGACTGGCGGGGCGATATTCCACAGTCCTGCTGTCAGCGAACGCTCGATGGTTACAAGCCGTGCATCGAAAATCCGAGCCCCGAGAACATCTACATCAACGGGTGTCTTGAAATTACCTCCAGCTACATACGCGACAATGCGGCCATTATCGGTGGTGCTGGTATCGGGGTGGCGGTGCTGCTCATATTCGGAATGATATTCTCCTGCTCACTGTTCCGGATGATCGAGTAAATTCGGCGGTATTGAGTGTGTACAAAAAAAAAAAACCCCACAAGCGAGAGTGCCTGGGAGCTGAGCTCCTTGTGTGTGAGATGTTTTTTTTTTGTTGTTTCTCGGGTTCAAGTAGAAACTTTCCAAAACATTCGTTGGAAAGGAAAGGCTACCGAATACCTGGACGAAACACGTAGAGAAAAAAGAAAGCAATAAGCAAGTACAGGAGGATAACCATCTCTTTTACCAAGTCGCGCACAATATCTTAAGACATCTCCCGTTTCTAGTTTGTTTCCTATCCCTTTTTCATTAACTGTGGTGCAATTTTTGGTGTCCCACTGGAAGGACACTGGAACCACCAATTTCCGCACCACATTCCGTCCATCGCTCAATGCCCTGCAAATGTACTATTATGTTGTTGTTGTTCGTTTGTAAAAAGCGTGCACAAAACCCACGAAGCTTAACCCACATCCACCGGGCTGTCAAAGCTGTGTGTTCTCGTATGTAAGTTTTAATTTTTGTACATGTGCTTTCCTTTTCCTTTTTTTCATTTTTTAGTAGTGTTGTTTCTGGCAGCATCTGCGCACTCATCACATCTTAAACGATAAGAAGATTTATTTTTTTATTTTTGTTTAATATTAATTTAACACGATCGATCGGCGAGACGCAAGGAGACAGTGACACGACAACACAAAATCAATGATGCAAAATTACCGCTAGCAAGAACGATATTTGTATAATTCCATGTGCTTTTACGTGTAGGTGTTAATAAAGCGAAGAAAAGCGAGCGATAAGAAATTTTAAAACTTTCCCCTGTACTTTTTTTCCTTCTTTGGTGAACGATTGTCCGTGGTTTTTTTGTTTGTTTTGGTAGTACTTTCTCCTATCGTTCCTAGCCGTGGTGGTACTGGGCGTTGGCTCGGTGCTTGGTTACGCCTTTCGCGAGCGTATTGCACTCGGGCTGCAGGACCAGATGTACGAGAGTTTGGATACGTACGGACGGCGCCGACTGACAACCGTTTCCTGGGATATGACGCAGGAGGATCTGCAGTGCTGCGGTGTGGAGGATTTTCGCGACTGGAACGAGCGTATACCGGATTCATGCTGTATGGATGATTATGGGGCCCGGAAGCGACCCTGCCAACAGTTGCAAACGTCCCTGACAATCTATCGCATGGGTTGCTATGAGGCGATCACTCAAGCGTTGGTGCGTAATAGTTTGTTGCTGGGTGGAACGTCGCTGCTACTACTGTTGGCCATCGTGCCGGCCACGATTATGGCTTACTACATGCTGACTATTATCTGAAATGTGAGAAAAACTGATAATAAAGTGCTTTGAAGATGATATAGTTTACTGATTAGTGTGCGTTGCTCTGGACCTGCTATGGCTCATGTATCTTCTAATGTAAGTAAGAACACGATAGGAAAAGATGTACTTTCCAAAGGCAGTAATACATCAATAGATTTTATCTTCTGACAAATAAATAAAATTTGGAACATCATTAAAGTAAAATAACTTTGAAAAATCTTCTAAATTTTCAACATGAATTTTAGATCTACGCAGTTCCAATATCAGTTCCAGTCAGGGTTTGCATCAGTCCCTGGACAAAATGATAGAAAAAGTATCAGTTCCAGGAACAGCATCAGTTCGGAACCAGTTCCTGGACTAAGATGAGGGTCCGTAGCGAGATAGGTTCGGTTTCACCCCCAATGTTGCGATGAGTTCGGAATCAGTTCCGACTCACTGCTGGAGTTCCACTCCTGGGGAACTTGAAACGCCTTAACCCTCTCCATATATAAATCCCTGTGCTAGATGCGAAGATCCTCGAGGGAACTGATTGAGTCAAGGATCAAGGCGTGCTTATTGACACGAGATTGTCTTGGCGAGGTGCAGCCAATGACTATCACTAACAGGACGCGTGAGCCTCGAGACCCTTTATGCACAGAGACGCTGTACTGTACGCTGATCTGGCGAGCCAAGGCGTTGGGATTAAAGTATTTAGTACAGAACCAGATGTTTGATTTCGGGCTTCCACTTGTTGACTATCACATACTAGACTTGCCTTCATAGCTGAACTTCTTAATCGATTGTCCAGCGCTGCTTTTCATAGTGTTTTTGTATGTGCCTACCAGGATGCTCTGATCTCGGGCCGTGATAGCTCCTTAGACTCTAGTCACCCACTGGTATGTGTGTGCCGACTTCTCAACACATTCGTTGA
>KB696820.1:0-11156 GCA_000349165.1 Anopheles christyi | reverse complement strand
TCTCTCTCTCTCTCTCTCTCTCTCTCTCTCTCTTGATAGCATTAATTGGTGTGAGCGTTGATGTTTCACGCTTTGGGTTATTGTACTTCCGCAACAGTACGGCAGGAAGTGTTTAAATTCTTCCCAGCAAATGCTTCTCATTGAAAAGAATGTTACAATCAACTTGACCCACCTAAAAGCCGCTAATAGTTTATCATCCAGTTGAGCGTTTAGTAGTTTTTTTTTTCAGTGATACCCGTGTGTACTGAATTTTTTGCGGTAAATCACCGCTGATCCAGACGTTTTTTTTCTTTTTGCTGTGCGATGCGGCATTCAAGAATTTTTCGTTCAAACGATATCGTTAATATGCATTAGCTCATCATCGATGTTTTGCTTCCCCTTTCCAGAGGGCACATATCGATGGTCGGGGTATCGTGTGGTAAGATGTTGTTGTTGTTGTTGTGGTTTAGGGTTTTCCAGCCATTTCATAAATCTGCTTCCATTTAGCACCCAAACGGGATCGTGTTTCGTGCAGCGTCATGATATGTGAAAAGTAATTGCATTTTAATACCTACCAAGGAGTTTCGAGGCAACACACCAAGGGAACGGAAACTGATCCGTTTTTTGATGAAAATCGTAACAAAAAAGTGAACTAAATGATTTTTTTTTTAAAGAATTTAACCAACCACAACTAATGAATGGCTTGTTGGCGAGTGTTTACGGGATAATGCGATGGATCATTTATTTTGGAAAATTTGAGTTGGTGGCGATAGCATTTTTTGATCCGCAGAATCTTTTGAAATTAAGATCTAGAATTTTTTTTTTTGTTAAAAAAAATCGAGCTAAATAATGCACACCCAAAGACAAACGGGAAATAAGCACGAACAATAGCAGTTGAAACAAAAACCACCGATAGATAATAAGCTTAAAAGCTTTCTATTACAAAGTTCTATAATTATACAAGTGCGCACCTTAACGGTGAAGAATAATATATTACAACGTGCAAATTATTCATTGCCAAAATTAGCAGCTCAAAGGCCAAAAAGCCCGCTAGTAACGCCCAATGCGAAGAATACCGTAAAGCTCCCGCAATCAATAAATAAAAATAAAAAAAGATCAAAGGAGAAAGCATCGAACATGTTCGGCTCGAGGTGTATTGGAATATTTTGTTGTTGTTGTTACTGTGGCATTGGATAAGGCATATAGCTCTGTCCGGCGTCCAATCCGCTGCATTTCAACACTTGTACAGACGGTTGAGAGGGGGCGAAACAATGGAAGCCTTTAAACAATCACAGTTTGTGCGCAATGTTAGCAGTGTGTTGTATGCTTTGTGGGGTAGGGAGAGTACAACATGAAAAGTAATGCTCAGCCCTTAGAGCGGGCAAGTAAAAGGAATCGTGTCCCGGGGCGTCCATTGCTGCAAAGGTGCTAAACAGTGCGTGATGTGGGAAAACTTTACTACCAATAGATGTAGACACCCATCCAAAGGGGATGGTCGAGTAGGGAAAAGTAGTCTACACTCCTACCCGTTTTTAAGGTTTTCTGAATATTTCTATGCGCAGCAGTACGAATGCATTGGGGCAATACATTGCAAACAGGCGAGCAATATTGCACGCACGGTGGTGCGCCAGGCTAAAAGGCACCCCCCCATTAATTGCTAGCTGAAGAGCTGGGAATCGGGTGGAAAGCTTTTCCATTCACGGGCACCGGTCCGGTCATCATTATCAGTGTTGTGGCCGCGATCATGATGTAAGGCTGGTGTGAGCTTTGGGAAAAGCTGCCCGCTAGCGGTGGGCTGTTGTTAGTAGGCAAGTAGGTGAATATTAATGATACGCGATATGATCGTCACTCGATTTCCCTTCCGTGGGCAAGCAAATGATTCTGATTAATTGATGAATCAATTAATGCATACTGGATGCTGGTGGGAATGCGTGTGTGATGAGCATCGGGCGTGTGCCATTTTTTGCACCAGTTGAAGCGTTCGATCTTAGCTTGGCCTGCGCCTTCCGATCGCTCTAATAATTTGTGATCGATCGCGTGTATTTATTGAAGAAGCATAATTTGGAAGGTGGATACAATTGCTCACGAAACAAGGTTAGGTGAAATTCAAGCTAGATTCGATTAGCAAACGATTAGCCATGTCTCACACATCATTGCGAGTTCACTGGCATCGTGTGGCAATAAACCGGACTGTGTAAGAAAATTTACCTCTTTCCTGTTGCAAACCATCATCGATCGCCCAAGAGCCGTCAAGACGCAAGATAGGAATCGGTTTCGTTGCCCTGTGGTGCAGTGCCGGCATTTTACTAAACAGTTTAAGTTTCTCCCCACCATTTACAACAACAACAAAAACCTGAAGAAGGGTAGAGTACCATTGAAGATGCTGTGGCCTAACCCGGTACCGTACTGGTTTCACTTTTCCAAGTGGAAATAAATAGAAAAGGAAGTGCACACACTTCGACCGCTTTCGCAAGCGACGAAAATTAGCGATGCAACCCCGGAGGACGGGAATGGTACCAGTGTTGACGAAGATGCTCTGCCAGTGCTGTTGAAGAGTGGGGTAAAATAGGGAAAACATGTGTTTTAAGATTTCGGGTGGAGAAATTTGGCAAAGGGGAAATATTTTGAAAGGGAGTTGAAACAGGTAGCAATTAGATTGTCGTGCGCGGAGGAAACTTTTGCTCTTGAAAATACGATTTCATGCAATTATGTATTTATCAGTGAAAATGATTCCGAAAATGGCAAAATCCGGTCCAGTTTTGTTTTTTCGTTGTTATACTATAAAGTGCAAGCTATAAGGCCCTAAGAAAAAATAATTCAGACACTTTTTCTGAAGAAATGTGTGTGGTTCCCCTAAAATGCCACGGTTCAAAGCACATTCCCGCGTGATATTATGCTCTGCTTACGCTGGTCGAATGTCGGTCACCTTAGCATGTAGCATGTCAATTGAGGCGAGTTGGTTCTTCATCTAGCTAGGCGATCAATAGGAAATACCCCATTCAGCATGCAAACCATAAGGAAAACCCGAAACCGAGCCCATGAACTTGAACGAAAATCGATGAATGACAGTTTAATTCCCCTTTTTTTTTTGGATTGGACCGCTTCATGTGCATTACACACTCATTTGCCAGGCTGCAAAGCAATTGACACGAAACGAAACCTTGACCATTAGCGGTTGGGGCATAATAAATTGGGTAGACAACTCGAACGAAATATACGCACGCATCGCTGCGGTGAGGCATGTGAAATTAGGGAGGGTTTAGAGTGTATAATAAAACTTTCGAATTTCCGGGACATCCTTTATGCGTGGTAAGATGTGGGCGTATGATGTAGCTTATCGTCACGTACGTGCAGATAGATGCATCTTCACCTTGGGGAACTTCCCAGAGGATAGTGAAGTTCGACGTGCCTCTCACACGTGTTCCCACCCAACAGATGGATCGGATTTGGAGGGAAGCTGTACTTTACTAGCAGTTGGACGGTCGCGAACCGGTTTAGTTGAAGTCGCGACATCAGCTGGTAACGTTCACTTTCCCGCTCCATCGGTACTGATATAGGTTGTGGCGTTCGTTTTTCTTCACCCCAGCTGTACAATCCTTCCACGGGATTGCCATGTGGTCTAGCGACAAGTAATCAATTCGTGTACGGTGCAGTGCGAAGTGTTTAGAACTCGTTCGAGCAAATCAATCGTGCGTGTGGAGAGAGAGCGAGGAGACAGAAATTCTGAAGAAAAGTGACACTAACATGAAACAACGTGTGCTGTGTGAATCATCGGTAGTGCCCGGTAATATCGGTAGCTACGGAATGTTTGGCGGCAATGGAGGAAACACCAACACAACGAACCGGAAACGAGCGCTGCTACTGCCCCGCACCTCGTACTGGCTACTAGCCCTCGCAGTGGCAATGCTGTGTACGTGTGTGACCGCCACTACTGAGGCGACAATAGTGAACGCGACAAGTGTAGGTGAATTTCCGGCAAGCAATGGTACGATCGGCGGTCGGGCCAGCAGCAATCGGCCCCTGTTCTCCACTGGCAACCGGCTCTGGGATGCACTGATTGCCGACTGCATGCGTAAGCCAACGTTTGCCTGCATACAGAAGAACGTGTACAGCTTCCTGGGCGAGCAGCTCGACGTGGAGAATGTCAACTTTACCAACCGCGTACAGTTCCTGCGGAATCGGGTCGATTTCACCAAGTACACGCAGGAAGCGAACGAAGACGTTGATGATGCCGGGGAGGAGGACAATGAAAACGAAATCCCGGACGCTCGCAGTGGTAAGTAAGGCACACTGGAGAGATGAACCCAGGTTTTTGAGGTTCTTTCCCAACATCCACCAACTTCTTCCCGGATGGATGGACGGTGTGAGTTTATCTGTTGCAATGGAGCGGTTGTAACTTTCATTTATGACACGTGTGTGGCACGCGTGCCTATCGTGTCGTTTGCATGTGTTTCGTCATTAAACCTGGTGGACCTTTCGCCGGTTTATTATGCTCCGAAAACGATAAAGGGTTAAGTACGGTGGCAGTGTACTTCGCTGCATGTTGGTAGAGGTTGAGCTGTCAGAATTGACACGGTGAAACCGGGTGAGTTATGGTCTGCATTAGATAACCGTTTAGTGTCGAAGTAGGTTTTATTATATTGCGGGAAATATGAATTGAAGTAGAAAGCACAACAATATACAGCGAATCTTGGAAAGGAGGGACTTCTAGGAAAGAGACAACTCGATGTGGTGGAAACAAAACGAGAACATGAATTGCCTAACATTGATGGTAGAGAGCATTAAAAAACATTCATCTTTGCAGGATTTTTTGCTGAATAGCTTGAACAAAAATAACTTTCGATCTTTGTAGTCGACAATGAACAAAGCATTATGAAATAAGATTTTTTAACGACTTTTATTTATTTTAATGAATTTGTGAAGCATAAATAGTACTTCAACATTTCTACAATTTGTGTTTTTTTGCTTTAATATGGGAAATAAGCACATTTGCAACAATAAAATAGAATTTGATCACTTTGTTTAAAAGGCGAAATTTAAAATTATCAAATTTCCATCCTTTAAATATAACGCACAGAATATTTTCTCCATAAGCGAGAATATAGGTTAAGTTCTCTTTTCGCAGTAAATGTTTATGATTTGCTTCGCATTTCTTCTCGAAATATTTTTTTGTTTTTTATTTATTTATTTAATCTACAACGGGCTTTGAGGTCTAATTGGGGCGAGGTTCTGGAGGAAATATCTAGAATTTTCAATATTTACAGAAGCCGGATTCATTAGACCACCAGACCATGACCATACTTTAAGCTCATAATAATTATGAGATTATTTTATTGTTTTTTATACATATCGCAAAACATGCAATGATACTCCTGTTTGCAAGCTTGCCTTTTATTACGAAAGCTCATCCAGGCAATGAAAACCCTAGGCTCATCTGTGCAACACACTTTAAAATGGATCGTTTCCTGTCGAGTGCACTTTACGTGTTGATCATCACTTTGTTGCGAATCATCAACTCCAGTACCATCAACGTGTACTCACACTCAGCTAATGGACAGGGTGGTTGGTTCCGGTTTGCGAAGAACACGCTTTCGACAGATTAGCCGCCGGTTAAATTGAGGACTTTTGTGGTGCACTGTCATTTCATCGCCCGAGACTCGATCAAGATCACTCCATCCCATCTCAATCCCAATTAGGAAGCTAATCATTTTTCCTCATCCCCACACCAACGAAAGCGATTCTGACTTTCGATTCATGGACCTGATTTATGTGTGTCGATGGGCAGGAAAATCTCACCCAATCGGTGTTACACTTGCACTTGCTGGAATGGGTTGAACGGAAGTGTGTGCACATGGAAAGCGAAACTGCACGAGTGGTCCAGCCGCCTGATCTTTGTACGTCCTCCCTCCTCCCCCCCCTTCTCAATTTGCCCTTCCTGGAGGTCGTCGGTAATGGTAGAACCGGTTTCAGGCACGCACCGTTGCGTCGGAATTTGTGCGTGTGTGTGTGTACCTTGCTTCTTCTCCTCACCGATCGGTAGTTTCCAATGCGAAATGCGCCGTACCTCACACAGTAACACAGTTTTCGATGAGGCTTTTAAGCATTAACTGGTTTTCTTTTGCACTCCCTCCCTCCCTTAGCGCATCGGTCGCGCATGCAACCGAGATGAAAAGCAGGCTGGATGGGGAATGAGATGCACTTTCCATTCAGAGCGAATGTTGCGGAAAGAGCGCCTGAGGTGGCGTCGGTGTAAGACTCTGCACATAATCGATCCCTTCCTTGATCGATCGTAACGGTGCTCGAAGGGATGAAAGCGGTGGCCTCCTGGCCTGGCCATCCCGGAAGACGCCCTTGGGTGTCGTCTCACAGCGTGACCTGCATTGCGCGAAGATGCAGCCGTCTGTGAGCTCATTTGCAAGCGGATGGCATGCAGCACCTATTATTAGCCTTGATATGATCCGCGTGCAGCATTGGAAGCAACCGCCTATACGCTGTCTTCCGGTTGAAGCGTTTAGTTTAGGCGTAGAAACACGCCCCCATTGGACAGCAGATTGCCGACATCCGAGTTGATTCACATCCGAGTGGATTTCATTGTCGTTGAGCAATGGAAAGTGAAATCGCAGCTCGACACTTTTGAATCGCAAGCAGGCCGTGGTCGGCATCGAAAGGGAAGCATTTTCGGGTGACTCGGATGGGATTACCGGACGGAAGAAAGTTAAATAAAATCAAAACAAACCAGGCAAGAGTCTCGGCGGCACGGCGAAGTCACTCAGAAGACACCACCAATGGAAGTCATTTGGATACGATTTGTGGGAACAAATTTCATCATTTGCTTTCATTTGGTTTGTCGGCACTGATGACGCACCACTTGGGTGTGTGGTAAATACATTCCGTTTGCGATAGGGAACATAAAATCCACTTGGCATACACGTGGTGTGCACGCGACTTTTCTCATCGAATGAGGGAAAGGAAAATCAACCAAAAACAACAAAAAAAAAACAAAACCAAATTGCTTGATTTCGGAAATGCTAGCAGTGAAGGGCTTTGCGATTTTTACGACGATCTTGTCCACAGTTGGCGGTTTTTGTGTGAGAGGAAAGGGACACTTTAATAATGGAAGGAGAAATTGGACAGCACGTTGGGTGAAGCGATTTGTTTATGGTGTAAAATCGAAATTGACACACATTTTGCCTCGAAATTCCCTCGATTTTTGCTTTTATACAGATTGTGATTGTCTGTGATGGGGAACGATTTCATCGTCCGCAAAAGGGAGAAATGGCTACCAACATTACGACAAGAGCACAAGCACTCTTGAGCTGAAGTTGCACTTTTGAGAAAGAAATTGAACTGGTGCCATTTGTTATCTGGAGAAAGCACGCTTGCATGTTGTTGGTTCAAGCTTTTGGTGTGCTTTTTGGGTAAATCAAAAACAAATTAGATTTGGCCCACTTTGAATGACACATTTTGTTTGAGCTAATAAATGGCAAATAATCAAGGTAGGCTACTTTCTGATGGAGAAGTAGTTCACAGAAAATAAACATAAACATTGAGGCAAAAGATTTACGATTCACAAGCATGGTCTTAGTCACGTTTAAGAACACAAAGACTACTTGACCTTGAAATTAAGGCAAAAGTAGTAATTTCGTGATTTTTCTACCTTTTAGAACTTTAAGTGTGAAGATCACGAGTCCAAAGAATATAAAATGTAAGAGAGAACTATTCATCAACATAATTGACTCTTGTTTCAATGTTTGATATTGTTTATACTTCTTTCATCCTTTGAGGATTGGAATAAGAATAACTGTTATCCACCAATATACGGTAACGAATGTTGCAGAATTCTCTGAAAAACTTGTATCATGTTGGAATTTGTGCTTCAATGCTCAATATTTTATCCACAACGTACACAACAAGCAAGCATGGCAGACGGATCGAAACTATTTCGTTTTTTATTTCATTGAAACGATGTACTAGAAATTTCCAAATGCTCCAAACATCAACCATTGTTAAAAAAAAATGCTTACTCGCAACGAATTCCCTCGTAACCCTCCACGAGTAGTAAGTGAAACTGCATACAAGAAATTGTTCACGCAGGACCGGTTTGTGTTGATTCGACCTCCGGCTCTCCGATTGGTCTGCACATATTCCACACTCAGTCGGGCGTACCATCTTCCCGGTGTACAGATAAACACCGACAACGGCGATGGCATCGAATTTCGGTGACGTACACACCGGACCAAACGTTCGAGATCTTCAACTTTCACTTTGGCTTGATACTGCAAACCGACACAGAAGGACGCATCGCGTCATTGCCCTCTCACGGATCTCGTTTGGCATTCCCAACTTAACCCGTCGCTGTTTATCCGTTTTCCATCTTCAACAGCGTTCGAACCGTCGTCACCGATCGAGGAAGTCACCACGGCCCTGCGGGAGAAGAGCCTCAAGTTCATGCTAACGCACGACGTCAGCATCCAGATGCCGGAGGTTATGTTCGATGGTGCAATCTTCCGCATCGAGCCGAGGGCCATCGAGGGCAACGGGATGATTGCGAAGCTGGAGTTTGTCCCACGCACGGAGCTGGCGGAGGCACGCGGTCACGGCACACCAAGGATCCTGTTCAAGAAGATCAGTATGTTGCTAGGCGCTGTTGTTTTTTGATGATTACCGATGATATTAATTTTTGCTGAATCTTTCTCACACAGAGAAATTCTTCCAAAATAAGCTACTGCTAGCCTTCCTCGCGATCGTGCTCATCATCAAGATCATCAAAATCAAGGTGATGTGGTTGCTGCCGCTGCTGGTCGGTGTCGGTACGGCCAAGAAGCTGGTGCTGAAGTTCCTGCTGTTCCTGTTCCCGGCCCTGTCGCACATATTCAAGCTCTGCTCGTACTATCACGCCTCCTTCCACAAGCCCAACTTCCACCATCATCAGCACCATATCAACCATCTGCACACGGTAAGCTGACCCACAAATTGGCACGGTGCGGCCAACATTCGCACCCTGGTGCTCTCCCCCCCCCCACAACACTACGTATACATGTATATCGGTCAGCAGTGCCATCCGTGGCACTGCTCGTGCCTCAATTATTGTATAATCAGCTAGCTATTAAAACACATTCGGAGCCAACACTACACTGACCCCCAGGGGAGGCGCCAGGGAAAGCGAAGAAAAAAAAAGCCGGTCAAAAACGTACCACAGACGGTGGAACTGCGGTACCACGAAACTAACTCCACTCAGGAGCAAAACTCGGTCAAGAGTTTGTTGAACCTCGTTCCGCTGTTTTTGGGTGATGGGTGCATGATGGTGTTTGTGGGCACCCATCGTAGACAGTTTATGATCACAATCGTTCACCAGTTCGCGCCTTGCACATTTGTCGGTGGTGTTGTTTTTTTTTTGTTCACTGCTTCTTCCTACCTGCCCTCCCCGCGGTTTCCCGGTTATGTATGGTTGGTTCCGGCTTTGTAACGTTCACATCGCTCGATCTCCATCTCCACATGAATCCGGGGCTTCTTTTTTTTCTCCTACTTTTGATAGTGGTAAAGGTTTCACTTTGTGTGCACATTGCAGGAGCCAACTACTGGCGGGTTTAATGGGTTACTGTGCGCTCCCATACGGGTGGTACAGTGATTGCGCACCGATAAGACGCAAAAGCTGGACCTTGAATTTGGACGTGCGTCATGGGAGGAACCATCGAACGTCAAGAGCTTTTTTCTTTTCTTCAAACCTCAATTTTTCCCTCATCTTTTCCATTTTTCTTTTGCAGTTCTACCCCCACTCCCATGATCATGCCGGTCCGGAGCTGATTTACACGAAGCCTCCGCGGGGCCACCCGTCGGAATTTTTACATGGCGCACCGGTTCCGCCCCACACACACTATCAGCCGGAGGTGAACTATGAGTTTACCGCTCCGGGTTTGGGATCAGAGTGAGTACACACTTCTTCGGAGCAGGGTTGCTTAATTGGGGGTAACTGTAGCAGTATCATTTGGTAGGGTGTGGGGAGGGTTGTTGTAAATGAGTAAAAAAAAATATGTATTATGTAGCATGGGTAGTTGTAGTAGTAGCAGTTTCAATTTGATGCACATTGACAAGAAAATTGGTGGCACTTTAATGTTTCTTCGTATCGCATTCTTTGCCTGTCGGTGACTTTTCATGCTCAATCTAAAGTCTAGCGGATATTTCATTCTTATGCTTAATAACTTTTCACTATGAAGAAAAATATATCTTGCGACTATCTTCCTTTCGTGCTAGTTAGAACAAATTTTCACAAATGTTTTGGGGAATGAAACGTTTCCTTTTTTTGTGTTGCTTGCTTCTATCACTATCTCAAAGGCATTGTTTAAGCAAAAGGGTTTAGCTTTTTTCCCAAAAGTATACGCGTGCCTGGCTGCTCATCGCTCCCGGCAGCACGATTATTAGTTTCGTTTTGTTTTTTGTCTCTCCACTGTTTCGGTTTGTTTTTGTTTTGTTTTAGTTCAAAATCAAATTCACCGTCATATTTTTTCTCTTTCTCTCTCTCACTTTTATAGCTCACTCTGGAACAATGTCTTTCCGGAGGTGAGATAACAGTTACAGCCTCAAGTTCACCGGTCTCCAAGCCAAACCGCTTTGCCGATGGCACCCTTTTCTTTCACCCAGCTTTCCGTTTTGTCAATTTGTATCAAAATCTTAAAAACCATTGCGCGCGCCAGTAGTTCCGTTTTTTCGTTTCATCTTCATATCTGATCACTGCTGATGTAAAATTGTTGCTGGTAGTGGGTCAAGCGGGAGTGATAAATAATCGGTCAGCGGTAATTGGTGGGAAGTGGTACCCAAAAATAACGCCTTTACTAACACACTTTTCGGGGTTGGGTAGCAGGTTTTGGGCATGCATCATTGTTATCATTATCGGGTAGCACACACATCTTAACCGTGTAAGCATTAAGCGACGTAACGCACGCATTAACCATACGCATCATTCGATCAGTCGAGCATACAATAACAAGACAGCAAAAAAAAAAAAAAAACCAACCACAAAAACCTTCTTCGAACGCAGGTTCATTAGCGATAGAAACTCGTACGTAGACACATCGTTCAAGCCAAAGTACGATGACTTGAACGATATCAAAGCATGGGGTTTGGGCGAAAGCACAAATACATCAGCACCACAATCATCGCCATACTTCACCTCGCCGCCC
>KB696819.1:0-11172 GCA_000349165.1 Anopheles christyi | reverse complement strand
AACAACTCTAAGCTATTAATTCAAATCGTCAAAAATGTTCCTACAGCCATGGCAAAGTTGCTTCAGCAGCACGCGCTGTTCATCCTGACCGTCCTCCCCGTTCACGGCTCGCTCCGCATCCAGTTCCATCTGCTTGGACTTTTGTAATATATCCTCATGGCTGCACGCGGCATTAATCCTGGACGAAACGAGACGTGAATATTCGGTAGCGAACAGCGTTTTCGACCCTCGGTAATCCAAGGAAGCACCGCAAAAACGGCAACACCCTCCCAACGGCCGATCGTCCAGTGCGAGCGTTTTTTCAAACAATGCCAAAAAATCTTCTTCATGTTGTTGCGACTCAATTGTCGTGGGACCGTTTCGTACCACTTTCGGGGCATCCAACTTATCACCGGTTCGATATACGGTCGATACCGTGGATGGGAAGCTTTCCATCAAATTGTCGATAAACTTTGCAGTCAAATTTTGCAAACTTGGCTTTTCGTCGAAGTGTTTTGCGATCGGGAGGGCGAGCAGTGGCGTCTCACTGTACTGCAAATAGTTGCCAACCTCGTCCGGATTCAGATCGCGTATAGGGCGTATAAGTTTCACCGCATCATCACGATCATCACAGAAGGCTACATCCTGTGCAAGGGAACATCCACGCCCCAGAGCAACATTCGATAGAAGCGTTTTTGCCAGATCGATCCCAATGTCGGACAGGAAGACATAGTTGCACTGAAGGGTTTGTGCGATCTGTCGATACGTTTGTTTGCGTACCTGCTCCAACAGATCCTGCTTGGATGATACCGATCGGACCGCGTCCAGTATCTTCAACAGCCGTTGTTCATCTTGCTCGAAACCGGCCGGTGAAAATGAATCGTCGAATGTTAGATCAACGTGCTTCGAAGAACCGCACACGGTGTAGTACGAAGGGAAGGTGTGGAACTGTTTAAGCACCTGCAACCGCTTCGCTAACTGTTGCAATCTTCCTTCGCATGTGTTTTCAACGAAATCATCATCGACGTACAGCAGTATAGGTATTATTCGTAGCTGCTTGAACGCATCCTGCTCCAACCCGTACCGTACCATATCGAGCAAGGTGATGTTTTCCGGCGTGCCGGTAAGGATGATGAGCACTCGCGATCCACGGCGTACTATTTTTGTGGAACCGAGCGAGGCACGAAACTTGTGTCGCACGTAGTTGAGAAAACAACCCCGACACTGGACCTCCTTCTGGTTGAGCTTCAAAACGGCCTGCTCCGTGTTGCACTTGCGGCACAGCTCGTTTCCAGCCAGTTCCGGCTGCGGTGTGTCTTCCTTCATGGCGTGTGCGCCTCCATCGTCACCAAAGTCATCCTCAACAATACTGCACATTATGCGTCAGGCGGGAAATGTAATAAAATACTGTACAAAATTGTTTTCCTTCGGCGCTTATCGCAACGTGGGATAATTTGTTTTTTTCATGGAAGGATAAATGTAAACAATAACAAACAGCACGCTGCTAGCTGTCACATTGACAGCACATTGCCGGCCGTCAAATGGTGAATTACTGTAAACAAAGCACGTTCAAAAACCGGAGTTTGGCAAATATCGCACTTTTCGAGTGATTTGTATCGTACATTTTGTTAGCTCGCACACACTAGTCTGGTCATGTTGTTTCGTGCCTTTCATCGTCGACTTCACCGGACGTTGCGTCTGCTCGGGACGGACGCGAAAGTGCCCCCGGTTGTCGGTACGGAAAAGGTGAAAGAATTGTTAGAAAATGCGGCTACTTTCGACGATATCAAACCGACCGAGGAAGGCATGGAGACCGAGTGGGCCACCCTTCCGTACGTGGCCGGTACGTATATCAGCCGTGATCAGTCCAAAAAAGCTATGCGACCAAAGATAGACCCGCGGGAAACGAACGTCATCCTGTTTCCGGGCCAGGGAACCCAGTATGTGGGAATGGGCTCGAAGCTGCTAAAGTTTCCCGGTGCCCGCGATATATTTGCTCTCGCAAATGAGGTGCTTGGGTACGATCTGCTGAAGATATGCATCGAGGGACCGAAAAGTAAGCTCGATCAGACAAAGTACTGCCAGCCGGCCGTCATGGTAACTTCCCTGGCGGCGCTCGAACAGTTACGCGAGGAGCGCCCGAACGCGATCGAAAACTGCTTCGCAACGGCCGGATTTAGCTTGGGTGAGCTTACCGCACTGGTGTTTGCTGGTGCGATTCCCTTCGACAAGGGCCTCCGGTTGGTGCAGATACGGGCGGAAGCGATGCAGCTGGCCAGTCAGCAAGCGAAAGGTGGCATGGCGACGGTACTGTTCGGAGCGGATGGACGCATCGGCGAGGCATGTAAGGAAGCGCTTAACTGGTGTATTGAAAAGGGCATCGAAAGTCCGGACTGTCGAGTGGCCAACTATCTGTATCCCGGGTGCAAAGTGTTGGCCGGTAACGAGGAAGCATTACGATTCCTTGAAGCAAACGCGAAACGTTTCAACATACGACGCATTAAGCGGTTGCCGGTCAGTGGCGCCTTTCACACGGAGTTGATGCAACCGGCGGTGGAACCGTTTGCAGCGGCGCTAAAAAAAATCCGCATCGAGGAACCGATCATTAACGTGCACTCGAACGTGGATGGAAAGTGTTACAAGAATCCGGGACACATTGTGGGCCAGCTGCCGAAGCAGATTGTGCGGCCGGTCAAGTGGGAGCAAACGTTACACATCATGTACGAGAGGAAGCAGGGCGAACACTTTCCGCGGACGTTTGAGTGTGGACCGGGTCGAGGGTTGAAAGCGATCCTGAAGCAGGTTAATGCGAAGGCATGGGATACGGCGTTAAATGTGGAAGCGTAACGCCGCAACGGAGAAGAGTAGAGTTTACGTCTAATAGTGAAATAAAATATTTACAAAGTAGCACTGGTGTGATTCTTTCACTTGTTTAACTCATAACAGCAATCATATTTTTAATACTTTTATTCATGTCTGGTTACATCTAAGTAGATATATTTACATCAACAAATGTTCTTCCCCTTGCATGCGCTTAAAACGCTACACCTTTTACTGCTTCCATCCTTTCCCCATGCGCAATCTAACGCAACACAGGATGTAGTAAGATCGTTGTGTTTGCAAAAAGCGAAACACTTTGCAACAAATCGTGAAACACACACTCTTCTATCTCTCCCAGCACCATCTACGCCGGTAGCAGATCGAAATCATCGTTCACGTTCACCATCGGCACGTACGTATCATCAATGATCGGTTTTGCCTTAAACTCGCACAGCAAATGTTCCTTCATCTTCCACTCCCAGTCCATCTTCTGGACCGCGTGCAAACTTTCCGCCTCGTTATGGTGCCGCAGCAGCATCGCTTCCTTAATCTTCTCCCACTTATCATCCACATCCTGCAGCCAGCTCAGAAACAGTCGCCCATTGTACCGGCTGCGTGCATTGCGATCCTTTTCCTCCTGCTCCGGCGTGATGATGTTGTACACTTCCTCATCCTTCAGAATGGTACACACGGAAAAGGGGAGCGATTGGTTGGCGAGTGCTCGAGCCGCCCGTCCATGTACGCGTAATATCTCCTGCTCTACCGCCAGCACCAGCTTCTCCTTCTCGACGATATGCTGCATGCGCAGCTTGTGGCGTTCCTTTTCCTGCGCCTGGAACATTTCCTTCAGCGAGGTGGGCAGGGTAGCCGGCACCTGTACGTTCGGCTCTGTCGGCGTTTTGCCGGCCAGTGCGTACGTGCAACGGTTCATCAGATAGTCCTTGAAGCCCTGCGGTGGCTTTGGCTGTACCGGAAACAGACTTTTCTGGCGCCGCTCGATCTGTTTGCGTATGTTCAGATACATCTGGTAGCAGTTCGTGATCGGTTGATCGTGCGGATGTACGTCGGGTGTTTCTTCGCGTGCTTCCTTCTTATCGTCGCTCGTGGTTGCACTGGCACCGCCACCGGACGCCGTGGAAGAGGACGAGGAGGATGACGAGCCAGCTGAACTGGATGGAGCCGAACCGGAGTTGGCAGCCGAACCGGCCGCATTACCACCGGCAGAGGCAGAAGATGAAGCAGAGGATTGTTCTTTGCTCGTTTTAATTTTACGCTTGCGCGGATGGACGGATGATTCCGAGGTGGACGAAGAGGATGAGGAGGAAGAGGAGGATGAGTTGGTGCTTTGTGCCGCACCCGTGCCAGTCGGTTGAGATTGTGCTGAGCCACTTCCATTCCCAGACCCGCCTGCTATCGATTGTCCGCCCGATGACGAAGTGCCGGTCGTTCCGGTACTGGACGATTCGGCACGATTGCTGGAATTGGATGAAGATCCTGTGCCGCTTGATCCATTAGCTCCAGTGGAGCTATCGTTAGTTCCAGCATTTCCGGCACCCGATCCACCCGTACCGGTTGTTACGCCGGAAGGACTTTTTGGGTTTCCCGTTCCACCGGTACTCGTAGCACTACTGGCTGACGATCCATTTTCTCCCTCTCCTGGAGTCGCTGAACCCGTACCACCCGCAGGACTGTTTACGGATTGGGTCGAACGTCCGCCTTCAATGTTCGTGCTTCCACCGGATGTTGCTAAACCTCTTTCTGTTCCATCACAACCGCCCGAGGTCGTGGACATTGGCGAGGGTGAACCGCTGTTGCCCTGTTGCTGCATCTGCGGCGATGAATTGTTGGACCGATCGACGCCGGACGTGTTGCCATCCTTGGCGGAACTGTTGCTATTGCCACCTCCACCTCCACCACGGTGCGAGCTGCGCAATACACGTTGCTGCGTGCGTTCGTCCTTCGTGCTGCCCTGGGAGGGGTTTTTCTCGTCCGAGCTTTTTGAATCGGCCGGACTTGCACTACGGGATGATGTGCTTTCCTTGTCTGCCGTTGAATCGTTACTAAAAATGTATGGACAAGAAAAGGGATATACACACTGTTAGTACCTTTCACACGGTTCCTCTCTGTCCTTTTTGCCACTCATTACTTCTTACCTGTTTGAGGACGCCACAACGTACGGCAGCGCGGCATGATTTCTCGTCGACGCGTTCTTTCCATTGCGCGTATTCCCACCGACCTCCGTATCGCCGGTCGCGCTCTGCTGCGGAATGACAATCTTGAGCGGTGGAACCTTGGGACCACTGGAACTGCCACCAAATCCGGACTCGCTACCACCCTTCCCATTGCCACCGTCCTCCGTACCGACCATCAGAGTGCCTTCGCCATCACTGTCATTGCTACTGCTCGTACCGGACGATCCACCCTTATTGCCGGTGGATGCTGATCCGCTGGCTGCAGTCCCACCGCTACTACCCCCACTGGCACCGTTCGATGCCGCCGAAACACCGACGTTGGCAATGCCACTCGTTGCTCCTGTACCACCCTGTGACGGTTTCGGGCTTGCGCAGGGACTTTTCCGATCCAACGCATTCTTGGCCGACAGTCCGAGTGTTTTCGACGACGGTAGGCCTGTTCCCTTTGTACCCTTTTCTTGGCGCGGGGTCGAACCACGGCCACTACTCGCCGCACCCGATTTATCCGCCGATCCTTTGGACGATCCGGAAGTGGAAGAGGACAGGGAAGAAGCTGCATCTTTACCACCACTTCCGACCCCACCGAGACCACCCAATGGGTCGGTATCCTTACGCTTTTTGCGCTTCGTTTCATCTTCGTTCGCAGGACCGTTGTCGTCCGCGCCGTCGTTAAGCTCTGAAAAGGGACGCTTCGGTACGCCGGAGGAGGCTGCCGATGACGATGATAAGCTGCCAGTGTTGTTGGCACCGCCGCCCGTTGAGTGATTGCTTCCACTACCGGTAGCACTGTTGTTACCGGGCCCATGATCCGTGCCGACCGTACCGCTACCGGACGAGGAAGAGGACAATCCGTTCGCTGAGCCTTCCTTTTGCTTCTCACCTCCCTCCAAATGATGGTGACCCGTCGCCAAAGGATCGTCTCGTGATGATAAAACATTCTCCCGGCCATGGTGTTCCTGCGAGTCGTGATTGTCCTGATGATGTGACGTACCGGACGTTTGCTTGTCGCTATCACCCGATTTATCCGCCGATCCTTTCTTACCGTTACCACCACCACCACCACCACCAGTCTCCTTCTCGTCGCTCGAACTCGAGCTGGAGTCTTTCGGGGTGGATTTAAACTCGTAAATATCGTCCTCATCCTTATCCTTTGTGCTTAACCCGGCCGAAACCGCATGCTCACCAGCATGGTCATTGTCCTGGTGCGAGTTACCCATCGTGTTGCTACTGGTGCTGCTGCTGCTGCTTGCACTATTGCTGCCAGCACCGTGTGCTCTCTTGCCAGATCCGGATCCACCTCCACCACTGTTGCCTCCGGTATCAGCGGACGAGTTGGATGATTTCTTCATATGCTGCCCGTGCCGGGATGAGACGGCATTGTCTGGAAAAGTGGGGAGGAGAAAATCAAACATTAATATCTCACAGTTTGACGACGACTGGCAGAAGAGGTTTAAGCATTGTTTTACGACCAAGTGCTGTTGCCATGTAATAACTTTTTAATACGAATTTGCGCTCTACATAAAAATAACGATCGTTCTTTCCTCGCCGTATGCAAGAGGCTGGTGGTTTGCAAATCTTTATCGCTAAATAGTATTTACTCTCCCTCGCCCCTTTCCTTAAACACTTAATCGCTGTAACCGATAAGTTTCTTGGCTGGAGAATTATTAACGCACAGAACACACAACTCACAAAAAAAGAAAACAACATTATTCTGACTCATGGCCAACTGTGGTGAACATACACAAGCAAACACACACACACACACCCTTAGTGATATCCTCCGTAACAAGTAATGAGGGCAAGCAAACAATCCGCAACAGTAACAGCAGGGACCAACAATTCCACGTGACGAACGACGGTGGTGGGCAAAGCAACCGCGAAACTCTTCGCGAACTCCTCACCTTCTCTCTGTTGCTCTTCCCTATCACGATATAATAACCGACAAGCGGCGAAGCGATAATATTTGTTCTATTTTAGCCGTTTTCTTTTACATGCCCCAACATAAACCCACCACACCACATCACACACCAAAGGGAGAGAGAGGGAGCGCGAGAGAAGCTTCGACGAGACTTCTGGGTTGGTTCGATGGCCTCGGATCGAAGGAAAATATTTAATGTGGCAATTTCTTCTTCCAACCACCCCCCACCGGTGCCCCATACATCATGTATATATGGATGCCAGTTTATTCGCGAGATCTTAGCGTGGGGTGCCGATGATGTCTGTCAGGCTCCTCGCCTTCAGGATGCTCCTCCCGGCGGGGAGTATAGTAGGGCGCTTTGCGTTTAATGATATCGACAATCGATGATGACGATTTTTTTTAGTGTATTTTTATGTTATGCCACAATGCCGCCATTGGACGCGATATGGTGTCAATCTCTGGGTGGAAACTCGTAGAGCTTAGTGCTGTCTGTATTAAATGCTTCATAAAGGGATGGCAGATCCTCATAATGTGGTAAATGCCGAGCATGGGCGTTCTATTCATGATGAGTCTCGTCCGAATAAAATGACTATACCCACCGAAGTCGTCACCAAGTGGTCCATTCCATGTGGTCACAATTAAAGTGACCACATTCTTTTAGTTTAATTCACTGCTGTTAGCATTCGTGCTTATTATTGGTGAAAAATATTACCTTGCTGATTGGGAAACACGTTTTGTGAATGCCCAGAGACACGCCAAACACGCATCCACATAAATCATCCAGTTTTATGTTTGCAAATTCGCTTGAAGTTTCCTCAACTCTTGCTCAACACACATCGGCCATCGTGGTGCGCACATCAGCTTCTTAAATTTTGGAATGCGTTTTTTTGCGGGTCTTTGAAGTTTCCAGAGCTCGTTGAAAAGAGCTGTAAGTCATAACTATCGTAAAAAAAGAGCTCTGCCAAGGACAGGGAAGTCTCGCTACATGCAAAGACCACCGTGAAGTGAAGGAGGGAAAAGATGCCGACGCTGCTGCGCAGATGAGCTGAGCTTGACAGGATGAGGAGCATCTTTACTACCCCGTTTGGTTTGTCCCTGCCTATTGGCCCTGCTATATTGACACCCTGAAGGCCGATATGGAGACCCCCGCACATACATTCATCCTGTGTAGTTTTGCTGCTGTTACTGTCCACCCTTCAGACACTCATCGTTCGCTGCACCTCGACCTCGCTGCACAAATGCGCACCAACCGTGTTCCAAGGATCATCTCGGATCATTTCTGTGTCGGAATGAGCGCATCGTCGCCGGTAAATTTTTACGACCACGTGGAGCAATAGTTTTCGATCTGCTTCTCCCCCATACCCGTGCTTCCCGTGCACTGTGCCAACTCCTAGGATACTCTTCACATCACTTCCAAGGTACAAACTCCAGTTTCCATGTGGGAACTATTCGATACGCTTTTAAAGACGGGCACCATTTTATTACCTTAACCGTCGCCACAGCATAGCGCGCATTGCGTTATCGCCACCGATTTTGCAGCAGGGCGGTGAGACCGTTTCTCGCCTTCTTGGAGGGAAAAGCAGTAAAAAAAACGGGGCGTAAAAATGCAAAAAAAAAATAATTGGACAAACCAACTACCAGACCCAAACCGAAGGACAGCAGGGACATGTTTGAGGATATGTTTCAGGAAATTCGTTTGTGTGTCTGAGACTTGATTTTTGCAAAATCATATTATTTTCTAGAAATAACGTTAAACCCCCTCCCCCCCCCCCCCCTTCCGATCGTAACTGATTGGTTTCGCTTTAGTTGGTGACTTTAGGGCAAACTACGGACTTTCGAGGTTTAACGATCTTCTCTGGAATACCAGCCTCTCGTATATGCTCTGGATAGGGGCAGCATTTTTTTGTTTTTGGTTGTAAATTATTTCAAAACCAATTTAAATAAGCGTATTTTTTAAAATTCCCCTCACAGCAATATAAATTACTTTTAAACTATCGTTTTGTGCATCATTATCTCGATGTTTTGGGCAAAAATTATTACCAGACATCTTTGAACATGGCGAGTTTGAAACTCGCCGGAGAGCACAGACAGGTTAGCACGATCAAAACACTTTTACAACTTTGCCGGAGATTTGCATCACACATCTTCGGCCATATAGTTTATTAGTTTCTCCGAGCGATTTATCGATTCCGTTCGAGAAAGATCGGACTTTAGAATGCGGATGGATATGCAGCAACCACATGATCTGTTGACACCCTTCAACTCCCAAACCGTAACAACGATCGATTGATCACTTCTTTGGTGCAGTTTTATTGCCCCGCGCGAGTGTGTGACTCGATAGACTTTTGCTTCTTTCTCCTTTTGACCACACAATGCATTTTCATTCAAAACCGTCCTCCTTCACCCTGGCATACCAAGATGACCACCGTAAGAGGAAGGGACGAAATTGCACACTCGCAAAAGGTGGAAAGTTTTATGACACCATTTTGCACAAATTATCCGACCAACACTGCTGGGTCCCCCCCACAACACACACACTCACTAAGCTAACACGGCAGAAAGTAAAGAAAACGAAACGATAGTGGTGCAGCGCAAATGAAATGCACTGTACAGCATGGCATCCTTCGACCAGGAACAACGCGTGCAGTAAAAATGAGTTACTGAGACTTTGGGCTGCAGCAAAAAAAAAAAAATGGAAGAGTGTGTTGGATTTATGATGCTACGACCATCTGAGCGACCAATGCCTACCATACCAACACCATTGTCCAGGCAACGCCATTGCCGTCATATATCCATCTCCTGGCAACCAGGGAAGCAGAACTAATAATTTAATTTCATTTTATAGACGGCTATACAGCACATCGCTCGGGATTTGCATAACGTTTAAGGGGTTTGAGGATGCGGTGTAGTGTGAGTAATTGGAGAGAGCATTTTTTTTGTTTTATTGCCTCAACTCCCCGGTCCGTGCTTTTCAATATTCGTTAAAACTTTAACGTGGTAACGATGAGGGAGGTTTTTCAATTTTTAAATGGCAAAACTTTTGCATGCATTTTTGTGTTTAATAACGGGTACATCGTGTTAGGCTATCATAAACATGAAGCTTCTTTTGTGAGACTTTTTTCCTGTACGTTTATATATAATTCTGAACTAAGAGTTTTTCGCCCAATCTTCTTCTTCTTCTTAGTTGGCACAACAATGATTGCTGGTCAAGGCCTGTCAAGCCACTAATGTGCTTGGCTTTCTGTGACTTGTATCCATATCATGATAGTCAGTCCAGGTTATGAGGGCCGCAGCACGGACCGAATGAGATTCGAACAACCGTCGGGCCTCGTAAGAGGTCTACGTCGTTACCAATCGACCACCGGGCTGCCTCAATATGGAGTCAATATTTTGGAATGAATTCTATTGTTTGCATTTTTTTGTGTGTCCATATTGAAGTCATCCAAGAGCAACATATCACAAAAGGCCTACTGATGATAATGACACTTGTGTAGATAATCTTTTCTTTATTATTTATTTATGGTATTTATGGACATTTTATGGTATCTTAAGCCACAATTTCTCTTTCTAAGAATAGCAGACAATCATCAATTCCAATAAACTCGAGAAATTCGGTCACATTTCTAAAGCGAACGTTGACCATCTACTCCAATTAGCAAATTAATTTTACCTTTAATTATCGTTCGGATCATTAACTATCAGAAGAAAGCCACAGTTCCAAACTAACAAGAGCTCCAGGAAAACTGTTTGCATTCCAAGATAACGATGACAGCACCATATCCAAATGCGTCGGACAGAATTACCTTCCCCGGTCATGGGGCAGCAGCATGGGCAATCAAATGGTCTACCAGTGCTTTTATTTCAACCGTAACGATAACAATTAGAATTTCCTTGAAAAACGTATGGGCGCCAATCCGTCGCGCTCGATTGCCATGAATCATAACGACCGACGTAAGTACACCACTCCAAGTAGTACTCCTTCTCCATTTGGATCCAGGGTCCGCTCGCAATTGTTCGTCATTAGCCTGCGATAGATGTGCAAGGCATACACACACACACACACACACACACTGGTGGGCACCATTGCTTCGAAAATGTAAACAACGAATTGAATTAAAACATAGATATCATGCTCGAGACACATAAACCTCGACAGAACCATCGATGCACGTAGGACTAGAGAGTTAGGGAAAGAAGTAGAAATTGAAAACGATCACTAAGCACATAATCATTAGAGCAAACCAGCACCACCATCCATCCACC
>KB696818.1:0-11161 GCA_000349165.1 Anopheles christyi | reverse complement strand
TTTCGCTATCGTTCTATATACCGGAGAGGAGAGCGTCACGATAATCCGATATCATAACCGAAACAGTGAAAGCACAGTCACAAGGGAGAAACACGCAAGAGCAAGAGAAAAACGGTGGCTAAAATCAACCAACTGAGCAGAACCGATATCGTGCACCTCGTTGATAGAGCGGCCGGGAATTGGGAAAGGAAATAAAAATCTTTTGGAAATGTGAAATTTTCCGGTGATTAAAATTATATTCCACTAGAAGGAGATGGAATATAAAACAAACAAAAAAACAGGCCCCAAAAATGCCAGAAGCACAAGGGGCTTAAGACATTTTTCCGTATTTCCCTGCTATTGCTTTCTTCCGTACGCCGACGGAATGTCTCGGGATGCCTTCATCACATCTCACGCGAATTGTGCTGATGTTCGTGTCCACTTCCGGCTAGGAAAAGCCCTGAAGTGGGGAAAAACGAAATAAATTGATTCATTTCGATTGG
The DNA here is from genome assembly GCA_000349165.1 of Anopheles christyi. Taxonomy (NCBI): domain Eukaryota; kingdom Metazoa; phylum Arthropoda; class Insecta; order Diptera; family Culicidae; genus Anopheles; species Anopheles christyi. The sequence goes on along the minus strand of KB696818.1, from coordinate 10,679 downwards.
ATGAACACCTTTTCTATTGCCTTCTGTGTGTCCCGTGGCTTTGCATTGGAAAAATCATCCATTTAAGCACACAAGAGCATGGAGAAAAATAAAATACTCTTAAAGGATATAAGAGAAGCGAATGAACCGACAAGCGACGGTGCATTGACATGCAACGGTTCTTAATCAAAGAGTTGCACTTTCGTGAATAGGGACACGCGAGATGAAAAGTGGCATTTCGATTCAGGGGTATTGAATCCATTTTTCATCTAAATTGCACACTTACGATATCGTCGAGGAGGATTCTTTCAAGACGCTTATCTGAAACATACCTGAAAAGAGAGAAATAGGAAGAGAAAAATTTCTATTAAACCGAGCAGCGTGCAAACCAATCAAGCATTTAAACAAAGAGCCATGGCAGTGTGAATCGTTTTAGAGAAAAAGATGGCATACTTTTAAATTATGATAAGCAATCTGTTGAAACTGACGGCTTACCTTGTTAAGCACATAGAAGTCCTCTTCAATCAGGTGAAATGGTTCTTTCAATGACCCTATCAGAACTCACAGCTCCAGAAGCTCTTGCCCAATAATAATGAATGGTTGTGTAGTGAACATATTTTTCCACATCATATCACCTTTAATGCTACAATGGAGCATGGATTCAATTCGATCTGATATGCTCGGAGTCACAGCTTCCGTACTCCAAACAACGTACCTTCCCAAGACAAAGAAACAATCCTCTTTTCTCCGCTCTTCATATGCATACGTGGTGGTACTTTTCAATCCCCCAGCCCCGTCATTTTTGTTTCCTGTGAGACCTAGCGGTGACTTACTTCCGTTCCCGAGGCTCCCTGTAAAGCCGACACACAAAAAGCATCCTACTCTGCAGGAACGACAACGTCGACAACATCAGCATGATGGCGTGGCTTTACTTATTTATAGCCACTTAGGAACGGATATGAGCTAAGCCGCTCTCGATTTCGGACTTTGATTCTTTTCAAGTACGAAGGGCTCACCCTTAAAGGCGGCAATCTCCACATGGTGAGTATGTTCTTGGTGTGACAGCACATGCACACTCAAACACACACCATACACACCTGTGCACAGGAAGTTCCGGTCGTCTTCAGTTACCCAATTACTGTGAACCGCCTCGGTGCTCTCAGCACGACCTCACCCAGCTCTATTACACACACCAGTAAGCGGTTCTGCACCAGTTGACCTCGTTCAGCCACTCGGTTCTGAGCTGTTGAGTGAGATGTGATCATGCCAACAATCGAACCTACCAGCCTACTCGCTTACCATCTCGACAGTATTCACCATCAATACAATACACTTTCTTACGCCACCGGCAGCAAGGAACAGGCTGAATTGTTCACAGCCGGAATTCCATCGTGTGAATGTGTGTGTGTGTGTTCTTGTGCATACTTTGTCGCCCGGCACTGCCGGAAGCAGGAATTTTCGTCGCGCACTCACACGACGCATGCTTTTGCTTCGATGGTGAATAAAAATGTCTCAAAGTTTTTGCCCCAAAAGTCTCTTCACTTTTCGTCTGGAATGTCTGGCATCGTCGGGGTTTGGGAAACCGTCACCGTGCCAAGATAAATTCCCGCGTAGCTTCGATAAAACATGGAATGTCCGTGATTCGATGCGGTATACTGGTGGCCAACCATCTGAGTGCTCCACAGTGCAGAACTGGAATCACAATCTCAGCACTAACGATGAGGTAGGAGAGGTTTTGGACATAATAGTATACAGATTGTCTGGTAATGTGCTCCATGACAATTCTACATGTAACAGCAGCCAAGTAATTTGCATTCTCAACATCCCTAATTTACAAACAATATTCCATATAACATAACAATAACAATATACAATATTCATCAATTTAAACCAAATTCAAAACCTTTTCCATGGTTCTAGAACGTCCCAAATCATGTGTTTACCTTTATGAAATGGTTATTCCTGTACAAATTCCCAGATCATTTTCAATTGCTTGATCAAAAGCTTTTATAAGCAGCTACTAGCCGTTGTTCAGTACCAAGCTTAGATAAGCTAACTGCTCACTGACAGGACATCATCACACCTTCCAACAACTGATACATCTATAAAAAAGGGTCAGAACTTGCCTATCGGGATGAAAAATTAGTCCTTAAAAACACGCACCAACCTGAATGACCAGCATCCGTGTCTCCCAAACAACGGATATTGCACGTAGTCGAGCAATAAAAACGAATCACCACAACACAGCTCGAACGTCTCCATTTTACGGACGACCAGGTCCAGCTTCTCGTCCCATCGCCCTATCATGTTTTGTTGTCCATTTTATGCGCTTTAACGAAATTAAAACCTATTCATCCGTCAAATGTTGATACTTTCGCAGTACACATAGCGCCAGGAGGCGTGACGAAGGGAAACACCACGTGCGAAAGAAGAGAAGCGTTAAAAAGCGGCCTAACATCCGGATCAGTGAAGGCTTAATATTTTCCGTTCACAGTTCGTCTATTGTTTGTGCAATAAAATGCAGCAGCTACCAGACATGATCCTGATTCATTCCCGTGGTTTCTCCTCTCCCACACTTTTCTGTTCTGTTCTGATGCAGAGAAATATGGCTGCTATTGTAGGAAAATTGTTTGCGTTTTTCCTGCACACAAAACAAAAGTGCCATGAAAGGATTTACTGTCGCCTTGCTGCAGCATATCCTTCCAACTATTGCTCTCCTCTTTCCTGCTAGCTGCGTTTCGATTCCTGAAATTTTCACAATGATCGATTGCACATAATTCCCCAACCAGTAATAAACACAGCCCCACCCAGCCCCAGAAAAGGAGAAGGGAATGTCGAATGAAATGGGGGAGGAGTGTCAGCACCGCCACCACCACCATTGGCCATTAAATAAATATTTATTTACACGTACTGACGCGCTTCGTCATTGTTCTTTACGGTCGAGAAGAAAAACAGACATCGCACAAACCCATTACCACCCACTGCCGATAGCATTTTCCAGCCTGATTCAAACACAAACACACGCAGGCACGCACATACATTCGAGGCGACAAGCCTCGCGCCAATTGCTTGAGGTATATTTACGTTCGATTTCGATCAAACGATTCACGCTCAAACGCCCCGACGACCGTATCATTCGCGTGTGGTTCGCCTTTTATGCTGGAGCATCTGACGCCCCCCGGGATCAATCCGGACACAATGGACCGTCTTCCGTGTGCTCACCCTATCCTTCCCCTTTTCGTAACATAATCCCATTATACCGCCGGTAATCGATTACCGCAGACGCTTGTCCACTCTTCTTTTAGCATCACTTCCCCTGTTTCGGAGTTTCGGACGGTTCCCGATCAGTTCGGAATATAAATGGCGCCGGAAAGTTGGCAATAATGATGAAGGGAGCTTTTCGCAGCTTACCCTAAAACGATTTTCTTTCCATCCACTTTTTTCCTGTTCGTCTGCTCCACTCCAGAGCATCAGCCCAGTAGGCCAATGGGAAAGAAAAACTGTATCCCAAAATGAGGTGGTTAAAAACATCATCGAATGCAGACTCGGCCTGGGATAGGCTGGCAAACATGGGGACATATACGCACTTTCTGCGTAAGCCCCAGGGCTAAGGCTGTGCTTTTGATAGCAAATTAAATTTGTTTTTTTACCAACCCGTCCTTTCCAATGGGGGTGACCGTTTGCGATCTCACACTGGGCCACATCAATCCCACAGCAAAGCGTTATCCACATCATCCTACTGTGAAATTAAACCCTTCGTTTAACACAAAACTGTCCTTTTTCATTGAATAGTTACGCTTTTCAGTTAATGCGGGATAAGCAAAAAACATTACCTCTTTTTATTAAACCATTCAATTTGGCATCTTCTGTCCTTTCTGTTGTCTCCATGCAAGTTTTTTTTTTTAATCCAATAAACGTCACCAGTTCGAGACAATAAAAAAACGCACTTTCACGATTATCGAAAATCCCTGCAATATAAACACCGCGATCATGCCTGACGGTCGTTTAACAGGTCGAATCGCAACTGATTGGTTCGTGACATTCCATACTTCCGAGAGAGTATGGACGACGGGAAAGGAATATTAATTTCTTAATGAAATTATTTTCATTATATTAATGCAGGGAACAATGCATTGGATTCAGGTCAAAGTACAAACGAAAGAAGACAAGTGAAAATACATTAATGGATAGTATGGTAAACGTTTTTAATTCATTGGAAAAATCCATCCTAAGCTTGTTATTGTGTGAAAAAGTTATGTTTTAAGCATAATATTTACCTTTTTACCTCAATATTAAAGCTTTTTTTTGTAGTAAATCCGTCTTTTAAACTGAAATTTTAACAAATTTTCTTTTCTTCTCAATTCTTATGATTAACTTATGCTCGACATTCAACGCTTACAATTGAAAACCAAACAAAACAAAACTGCTCTTAACACCTAGCAACAATGCTACGAAAAAATAAATAAAAACGAGTTCTTATTGCATTTCCACTTGCTCCTGCTGATGTGTGTGTGTTTTTATTATTGATGTACCGCTCAGCAGCTGTGAATCGTCGTGATGTTTCATTAATATTTACGGCTGTTTAAACGGTTTTATCATGAACTAATTTCCCCGACACGGTGTACAACGATGCTACACAATTACCGTTAACGTCACATGATACCCAACCACAGACCCGCCTGCAGTTTTGCCACCGTACCAATATGCCACCGTGCACATTGCGGCGTACGCGGGATGAAAAATTAAGGCTCCCATTTTTGACAATCACAAATTAAACAACCGCAGCGCGCCAACACTAATGGTAATAGGTTTCCCGGTAGCGCACCACCCGATGCGGAAACACATAATCACGCATAATGACCTGGCCGGCCGCAGAAGCAACCATATTTCAATAAAACACTTCCAAATTGCCTATCAGTATCACACACACATACATACGGTGTGTGGCGAAAAATCAAACCCGAAACTGTGGTTTTGAAGCTAGCTACTTCTAAAATTATTCAATTAAATACACAATCTGGTGGTCTTATCGTACGATATTCAAAATCTCTGCCGATAGAGTACAACTGTTTTTGGAGCGGAATATTTTTTTCAGAATCGAAGAGCCTTTTTATTATCTTATTAATAACATTGCTGATATCGCAGAACGAACGATTGTGCTCATATTTTTGAATCAAATTCTAATCTAATACCTGAAAGCATCTCAAATTAAATCACTCCAATCATTTCGACACCAAACGTGTCTAATTTTCCTCGCCATTTAAAAGGTTATGCTCCCATCTAGCACGTCCCAAATCAAATCACAGGCAATTCAATTGCCTTGTCTCTCCTTTATCCGCCTCATAAGCTCCTTTTTGTTCTCAACCCATAATACCGTATCTGTATCATCTTTTATCGTTATCGTTGCAGAGCACCCGAGTCGGAACGTTCAGATCGGGAGATTGAGCGGAACCAGTGTCGAATCGAAAAGCACACTGTCTCGTAAGTATAGAAAATCATATTTTGCAAGCGATTTACACCCAGCTAAGTGGTTACCACTTAAATCTCTACCAGTAGTCTCTGTATTTGGAACGTAACTGGGAAACAACGAAGGGCAACGAATCAGAATGCTGAGAAGCTATAAACGAGAAGCGCAGTAACACCATAAGATTGTGTTTCCTGAAATCCTTGCTAGACTCCTTCTTCTTTCTTTCTTCTTTCAGTCTCTCTCACTCCCTCAATCACTCTCTATCTCTCCTTTCCATGTGTGGTCTTAGCTGCATTCTGTAGTATGCAACGGGTAACGGTTGTCATAAAGTTTCTAAATATCCGATCACGAGCATAAATCAAATGTGGTTAATAAAATCCCCTATCGTAAACTTGGTCCTTCGAAACGGGTCTTCCGGTAATAGTGTAAGGCGCGATTATTGAGCCATATACCATACTCACTGAACGGTTAAAGGATATGGCTGAGTCAAATTATTTACCATCTTTATGAAAAAAAAAACAACCCGAAATAACAACAACGCATCCTTGCGCAATGGCGCAAAACCCGTTGACATTAAGCCAAACAAACTAAAGTGCCCTGACGGAAGATGCAAAAAGCAACAGAGCACGATGGAAGAAAGAAGAAAAAAAAAGGAATGATTCCGAACACATTGCACCGTGATAAATAAAGTGAAATTGCTTCGTTTTCAACCTCGAAACGGGAACGATTGCTCCCGAGAGGTTACTGCAGGATTTTCCTGCTCGATTTTAAAGGTCTCTATATCAGGCCTTCCTTCCTGGTGTGTAACCTTTTTTCTTTCCCAACAGAGTACCGCAAAAAATAGAGTAAATACCCATCCTAGAATGCTGCGAAACGAACGATTTAAGCAGGTTATGGAACTCGATCGCTGTTCTAGTGTTTGCTACAATTTTTGGCTTCGTTGTACGATGTGTACTGGGTGTCGACTGTTAAAATTTTGCAGAACAACACAAAGAAAATCTTAAATAGAAAATAGAACAAAAAACTCCAAGACAACCCACAGGGACGGGTGCTTACTTTAGATGGGGTCTGCTGTTTTAAAATTGCCAGCAAGTGTTCGATGTTTATTGCTGTTGCTTGTCGGTCTTCCCAGGTCGTTTGGTTCTCGTTCGAAACAAGCGTAAAAACGTACTTTCCACAAACACACATACTGAAACTCGAGTGCATGAAACAAGACAACACAGCTTCATGCGCGCACGAGCGAGCTTATGGAATGAGACCGCAGTATTTATGAACATGCTCCATTTTTGCTGCCTGTCCTAGTAGAAACGACCTCTACAGCTGCGTCCATATGGATGCTGCACTTAAAGCTACGTTCCTTAATGAACCAACTGGGCCATCGGAACTGCATCCTATGAACCGTATCTTTAACTACTCATTAATTATCCACTTCGTGTGCGTATGTAGTACTACAATCTCCGATGCTTCGAACGCAAATGTTGACAAATCTGCTAACGACACCAATACCGGTCGTACACAAAATAAAGGGCTTGGGAGACTAGTACAGCAAATCCTCTCGATTTGCATAATTTTCCATCACCACTCCCAGTTCTCTAGATGGAGTTTGATGGAGAGCGTTGTCACCTACATGCAGCCATGGATGAGACTCCACGCGATCGATCGATGGCAAAACCGCTCACTAATGACATGCCCCGTTTTTCGTGTGGGCTTTCAAGGGAGCCAGAATTGGGCGTTTGGTTTGAAGAAGCACTCTATTATGCAAACTACTGGAAAGGAAGTGTTCAGCCTCCAACCTTGGCCCTATATTTTCAACACCGTCGCACCGGAGGTCATTACCTTCCCGCAGGAGACGCCATGCAGGCGGCTTTTTAGGACATTTGCCACACAAAAAATGTACCGATTGCAACACATCCACGCCATCAGCATCCATCAACGATCTGGTGGGCTTGATGACGGCATCACCTTTCCTATTACAATCAGATTAACGAGCGTGCCTCACTATCGAAATTGTGTGCTCACGGTTCGGATACGATGGCCGGAAATAAGAGACGCACGTACACAACGACAATGATGGCGTATTGGGTCATAAATTAACATTTCCACCCCATCAGTACACCTACCATCGGGCACGGATGGTGCAGATTGGCTAATAACCACATCAACGACAAGATCAACCATCATGATCTGGCTGCTGCCACAGAACTACTTACATTTTCGCACATCTTATGAGTAGGAGGCGGCAAAGGCCACCCGTTCAACGATGATGGATTAATGCTTGTCCCGTACGCGGTGTGTATGTTCCGTACGTGTGTTATGCAAATCATGTAGCAGCGATGAAGATGAATTAACCAACTTCACCGGCACGCGCGTCACGCGAGATGTTTATGTTTACGACGAAACGTTGGGCCGAAAAAGGTTCAGAACACATGTTCCGGTGAAGGGACCTGATTGCAGCCATGTCTTGTGGTACACATAAACCGAGCGTGTTGTGGCACGATTTGCTGTGAATCAAAGAAAAGGCAAGCCTTCTGATCAGAAGACACTAACTAGAACATTTGCGAAAGCTCTTACGATTAAAACTCGCTTTAAATTGAGATTAAATCATAAAGAAAGCGACATACATGAATATAATTTAATTGTAAATGAACTTTTCCATACAGTCGGGCAGTATTTTCATGTTCTTACTCAAGGACCACTAACAAAACAGTAAATTTATTATGATACCATAAAACATTATTAACTTCAACATTTGAGAGTCACTCCAGCCAATGGCGGAAGTATAATATAAAACATCACTTTGTGCTGATCGATCTAGATTTGCATGGGTCACTACTATAAAAATTTACCCCGTACTGTCGACTGTCATATACGTAAAAGGATAACGATAGCATTACGGTGGGTCGCGTTTCCACATTTCATAACATAAATTTCATCCCAAACTCACATTTTCGCACATTCCCTTGCTCGACGTATGTGATGTGTATGTGTGTGTGCTAGTTTATTCTTATGCTTCATAAAAATGACAACCAGCAAACAGCAAACATACGAGAACTGGTAGCCAGGTGTAGCAGCCAGCATTTACCAGACACGAACGTAACTAGAGGGCAGGTAATGTAGTCCGATGACAAATAGTAACGACAGTTCATAAACGAACGGTACGATGCTGCTTTTGCTCCCTGCAAACGTTTAGGAAAATTCATTTCCGCCAGTACTAACAAAGTCATGTCCTGTCGTTAGCCATCGTGCTACGGTGAACACATGCCAATGATGCTAGGAAACGTTGCCGGAACTAGTGAATGGTTCGAGCAGCGGAAAGGCTGTAGAAATTGATACAAAATATCGCAAGACCCGTTGTCGCACGGATGGACAAAATTTAATTATGCCAGCAAGAATACTTTTCGCACCAGCACTAGGATTTTTCCAAAATAACGATGTGCAAAAGTTGGATAAAATCGAAACAGAAAAGGAATCCTGTGAAAAATTAAACTCATAAAGTTATCAACAAGAATATGGGTTAACGCGTGAGAAATAACCATGACGTTGCGTCGCGTAAAAAAAAAAGATCTGATCACCTTGTACGGATTATCGCTTTCGCTCACAAAACTGTGTTTTATGGATTGAAAACCTTCAACGAACTCTTGTTACCAAAAAACCAGCTGATTAAAAAAAAGCCTTGAGATATTTCCTTTCTGTTTTCCCACCACCATCACCACCATCGCTGACAGTTTAATATACACGGGCGACCACTATCCCCAACTCCAAGACAAACGATATTTTTAAAGATCTATAATAAATAGATCGACGATACTTACTATAAACCCCACTGTTTCGTAACCTTCACAGAGGGAGAATGGCAAGCGAAAGTTAAATTATGTTTCATTCGTTTTATTATGTCTTTCGGTTTCTATCAAGCCGATCCAAGATGAACTCCCAGCCACCGAATGGGCGCTACCAAACGCAACCAAACAAACAAATAAAAAACTGTCACCCATATTTCATGGGTCCACTTTTGTCCCAACATACCGTCTCTCCTTGGTTTGCAAAATGTGAGCATGAAAAACATGTTTTTACATCGACGAAAAACAAGGAAAAACAACAGCATCCAAAATAAAGTGAATAAAACCACACATTTCCTCGTTCTACACTAGATCGCACACATACACACCGATACAATGTCAGAACTGCTACACGTTATCCCGGTTATTAATGACATGCCATAATAAATCCCGAAACCGTGGGCTGGAATGAAGCCTGTCCTATTACCACGATGCTTGGGCTCGTTCGTTCAAATTAAAAACCAAAATCGACGCTAACGACATACCGCTTTCACACACAAACACGCACGTACATCACCCAGTGCACTCGAGCACACTTTGGCAGGGTGTAATAAAAATCATATTATCGCCTCATTTGGTTGTAATAACAGTCGCGGCATTTTTCTACGCGAACCTTCTCGTTCGCACGACATAATAATAATGAACCATCCCGGTCGTACACGCAACCCACCACCTGATGAAGCGTTTAACCGCCCGGTGCTGCGATAAATTGTGCCTGGTCCGCGTCGGAAGCCTTCTATGTCTGTGTGTGTGTGTGAGTGTGAATTTCCGTGCCTTTAGCACCTTGGTTTCTTAATTGAATGTGCTCCACAAAGCGTTCCCCAAAACGGGACTACAAGATTCCCGGTGCAGGGAGGGAAAAACAGAGCAAAAAAAAAGTCTCACCGGTCGTGTTCCGGAAAACGCAAGTCTTCTATTGTGACGCGACCATCCCTATGTGTTAGACTCCGTTGGAATTTCGCACAACCTGAGCTGACTAGCACTTTGCTGCACAGATCCTGGAGTTCAATCTAATTACCAACCGAACGGTAACGACGATCCACGCCCGTCGGCACGCGCTCTTCTCATGCCACGTGAAAACTATTTTTGAAGCTTAATTTATGTCTATGACTTGATGCCTCCTACTCTCTCTCTCCGCTCGGTCCATATGTTTCCCTACACTCGTAATGACTTCCGAGGAAGTGAGCTCTAATTAAGAGCTAACATTTACGAATGTGTCGATCTGGGCGCCCGGCTGATAAATGGGTAAGGTGGAAATTTATAATGCACAATATCCACACACACACACACACACACACACACGCGGTCGCTGGCCACCTTCGCACGAACAACCTGCAGACACATTCATGCACGCGTATGCTATTTTTCATTCCGGAACGCTTCCGTGCAGGCGTGCC
>KB696817.1:0-11166 GCA_000349165.1 Anopheles christyi | reverse complement strand
AAGCAAACAAATTATGAGACTGACAGATATAAAAAGCAATTAAAAGGAACCTTCAATGGCAAACCATTTTCACTGCGTACAATGTTTTCCACCAACTGGCCTTCGTTTAAAATACGATGTGTGTGTGTGTGTGTGTGTGTGTGTGTGTGTTTGTGTGTGTGCACCCTTGAACATTTTTTCGTGCTTCAGATATTTTAAGTTCGGCAGATTTCCAAATGCATCGTGGCTACATCAACTGAGTAAAACTGTGACTTTTCCAAGGTGGAAAAGTTGGCCACATGTTCCCATATTTTCCTCACTCTATGTTCACACGAACATAGAGCAGAGTCGTAAGGGGCCCGGTTGGCGACCGGTAGGCACAGTAGCATAACTCTACGCACGCTTCGCTGATTAGCGACCAGCCGGGAAACGGAAGGTACATTACTCTTCTTCCTCTGCCTGCCAATGTGCAGCAAACTCCGATGTGCGAAGGAGAATACTCATCCAGCTCATCAGGAAGCAGCAGGCTGTAACATCCCCATATACCATCTCATTACTTCATACTTATGTTTGAAATGTGGACAGGAAGGGCCCCCCGAGGGGCTTGTATGTTTTTGTTCACCGCGAAAAAGGTTTGTGTGCAAAATTGTGTTCTGATTCTTCGTTTCTACTCTTCCTGTACGTTTAAAAACGTAGCATCATCATCAACATTTGTTATGCTTTTTTCAGTCTTCCGCACACTTCACACACAAACTGACACACTTGTATCCATATTCTCACCTTTTGCGGTACAACTTTGTGTACAGAAAAAGATCTGCTTGGTTTTCACTAAGAAACGAAAAGCTTTTCACTGTCCAAATACAATTAAACACTTAATTTCGTTGCTGATTCACCTCGTCGGTTACACGAAACCCCGGGGTAGTGAGCGGTCACTGCACGGGAGCTTTTGTTTCGATCCACTGGCTGCGGTTCGCGACGTTCGTCCGTGCCTGCTGCTTGCCTTTTGTGGTTGTTGCTTGGATAGCCAACCAAAACAAAGCCATCGCAGCCAGGCGCTTGCTCACGCACACCACCAACCGAGATGATGTGTGCGTGTGCTTTCGGTGAGTCTGCGAGTGCCATAAATGTGACAGCGCGTACAGAAGGAGAAGATGAATAAAGAGAGCTGTCATCTTGTCGATTTCATTTTTTTTCTAGTGCTCTTCTTTCTCCCTTTCTCTTCGCTTCCTCTCTCGCTCGTTCACTCTCTTTCGTTCGTTTACCCTTCTCCAAAAACCTTTCTCTCTGTCGCCCACCCTTTTACTGTCTGCTTCTTGTGCAGCAGTATGTTTCCGTTCGACGGGGGTATTTTTTGCTTCCTGTTACCGCCGGCTGGATGCCAATTTCCGGAATGACGGCTACAACTCCCACTTCAACCCCTAACACCCACCCCCTTTTGATGCAACGATGCGTGCACTTGCTGCGGGAATTGAAGAACAATTCACAGCCGCACACACACACACACACACACACACACACACACACACACACACACACACACATCTCTTTCTCTCTCACACACTTATCCTCCAATTACCCCTCATACTCTTTTGGTGTGGTTATTGAAGCGAAAAAGTACAAGACGAAGAATTCTTTTCCGGCGAGATGCTCCGCTTAGCCTTTTTTATGGCCACCGTAACATGCTAAATGTGCTGAAGAGTATGCAGAAGCACAACACATCACTGCAGGAGGATGTTACTGCTCCATATTGGTCTGCAAGCAGTACCCACCTTTCTTACACACACTCACACACTTATACACGGCAACATCAAATACTAAACATAAGCGAAGCCGCTAAGCAAAGCGACGGAAACATCGAAGCACCAACACTAAACACAACTATTCTTGTGTACGGTTCTCTTCTTTTCCACTGTTCACCCCAACTGCTTGTAGTTTACTGTGTTTCCTTTTGAGTGGATTTGGTCACGAAAGAAAAAAGGTGTTCCGGTTTAAAAAAAACGCCGATTCTTTCTCACATTCTTAGTCACCTCCGTTCGATTTGTGATCTTTCGTGCAACTACACAACATTTTCCGTCAAAATAATCGACCGAGAAATCGAACTCCCCCCTATCTCTTTCACACCCCTTTCTCGCACGCGCGCACCGACACACGCACACACACGCACACACACAGTTGCACTTCCTTCGCAGAACGCGCATATCTTTATGCTCTCGCTCTTTCTCTATTTTCTTTCCCGTTTACTTCTTCGCAAACACTCTCTGTTTTCTTTCCCTTTCCCTCTTTCTTTCTCTATCCTGCACGCATCTGTGTGTGTGTGTTTGTGTGTATACTGTCGAAACATTATGTTCGACGAAACATCACTTCCGATGATGATGGCGAAAACTCGGATTGAAATTGAAGAGTGTGGCAGGAATTGTTGAAAATCTTCGCACCAAAACAAAATCGCTTCTTTGCTGTCTTCACCTTTTCTCCTATGAGTCTAAATAGCGGTTTCTTTGCCGAAGTATGAGAGATGTTGGAGGATTGCCTATTTTTCGCACTCGATTATCCTTCCACGCCTTCTTCTTTCACTTGCCCTCCCCCATACGCTAACCTTTTCTGTGCATTTTTCGCTACATTAAAATTAAAACACTCTCACAATTAGCACATCAAAAACGCACGCACACACACACACATCACTTCTGAATCGTCATGCCCCGGATATGTGTTCGAAGTGTAAATTTGCACCGGAATCACTAAGAAGGGACAGGAAGAGATGGGCCCACAAATTCACATTGCAGCGCCTTTTCGCCTTTCCCCCCCTGTCTAGGGTTGTTTCAAACTAAATAATGGTTTGTCGCCCGAAAACCGAAAAAAAAACTGTTAATTACGATCGATTCCCCAAGCAAATGGCAAACATCACTGCGTTGCTTTCACCCTTTGCTCAGGACAGACGAGTAACAGAAAAGGGTAAAATGCACACACAACACGCACGATTCTGCGGTATTCGAAACAAAATTTGGATGCGATTTTTACGCGACCAGCCACCGCGTGCCACCCGCAATGTTCGCGCAAACACGCGGTTGTACGGCACAGCACACGGGAGTGGGCTTTTTTGTGGTTGTTGAATGCAATAAACGATAATAAATGTGTTTTTGAGGCGGAAAAATACACTACACTGTCGACGCTGCTGTCGCAGGAGAAAATTTCCGCTTTTCCGCGGAAAAGTTGTTGGACTGACTGACACGCACGGCGAGAAGCGAGAGAGCGAGTGAGTACCTTTTTTCTTGTTGCAATTTAAATCGGACAATCGAACGGTCATGTGATGTGACGTTTAGTGTGTTAAAATAACTTGTTTATCGATCAAAGCACACAGTGCTTAGGCAATGCTCATTGAACGGTCATTCTGCATTTTAACCGGGATCAAATTTTATTCAGCTTTTTCGTGCGTTGCGTGTTGAATTTGAGTAGCCGGTGAAATTTTTTATCAATTTACAGTTTGTAGAGAACTTTAATATCCAAAAAAGCTTTTTTGTCTTTAAAAAAAATTACGAAGAATTACTGTTATAAAAAGGTTAACCGGTTCACTTAGACCGTTTTGGAAGACCCACCTTATTATATGCACCTCGCTCCAGAGAGCTGTCAAGAGAGATGTAAATACAAACTCCAACTGATTTCCACTATTGACTTAAATATGTGTTGTACGCGTCGAAAAGCATCTATCTTTAACTTTTAACTGTAAAAACTTCCCTTTCATTAAATTATCTCACTAATCCACTTCCACAAAATGGCAATCAACCCTGCGAAAGAGGAGTACGAGCTGCAGCACTTTAACTTCTCTTCAGAGGAAATTGTGGCCCAAAGTAAGACTCTTAGCCAATTTCCAAACCCGTACAACGTTCAGAAACATTTACATTGCGGAGTTTTCCTTCTTGCCCATAGACATCCAAATGGTGCAATCGTTGCTAGACAAATCACTCGCCGTCTTTACTGAACAGCTGATCGAGAAGCAACAGATCCCGGAAGAACCGGCAGCCCGGTTGCGTGCCAGCTGCAACAAAACGGCCCTCGCCATGTACAACGATTGCCTGCCAGCGATGGATCGACTGAATGCACTGTATCGCAAAACCTTCTCCATTCCGGACAATGTGCTGCTACCGACGGATATGCTGCAGACGCGTGGCTACACAGATGAGCTAGTTGCCACGCTAGAGCAGGAGGTACAATCGGCCAAAGATGCCGTAATGCAGGGAGCCGTCTTTCTCGCATCGCTTGATGCGGAAATGGAACTGCACCGGTCGCTAGAAGCCTGCTACGAGGCGGAAGAGGATATCGTCGAGCTGTTGAAAGACTTGCAGGAGCAAGAGATTGACCCGCAGGATATGGTAGATATGGTGCGGCGATTGGAAATAGCTGGCATCGTAGAAGACAGCGGACCGCCGGACAGTTTACATTTCGAGTAAAGATTAGGCACACAACAGTTTTGAGTCAAGTTTTTATTACAAAAATAACGAAAACTGATGCTGCATTGATTGTGTTTTGCATTCCCATAGCAACCCTGTCCCTATGGTGAACGTGTTTTTAGGTGAGTCTTTTACTTTCTTCTACTGCTTTGTGTATAAAGCTTCGAGAGCGAGAGGTCACAATGTACGATTATCTAAGAAAAATGGAGCGCAGTAATACAAACTCGGTAACAAAAGAATATGAAAAAAAAAACGTGTTAACAAACAAAACCACTCCAGGCTGACCATCCATCCCATATCCCATGCTGATTGCACTTTTCAATTCCCACACCATTTTTTACAACCCCGGAGCGACGAGGTTGAGGAATTTCATGAACACTTCCACTCCGATAAAGCACGCTGCATTGGCTGGGAATGCACGCAACATCACGGGCGTTACACCCTTGTAAAGGGCCAGCGGTCCCTCCCGGCGCATCAGCTCCCGGAACACATCCCTGATGCCGTTCGGGTACGTACCCTCCGGTGCCGTCTGCAGTCGCGACTTGAGCACATCGGCCGGCATGCCGATCGCCCAGTTAGCGATTCCGGCCATACCGCCAGCAAAGATCGTGCCCAGCAGCCCGATCGATGTTTCCTGCTTTTCGCCCGCCTTCGGAGCCAACGCTCGCTGGATGTACTCGTACGTGAGGAAGTACATGCCGGAAGCGGGCACATCACGCAGCAGTGTCGCAAATGCGCCCTTGTAGATGCTACGCATACCACCCTCGGCGTACAGCTGCTTCGCACAGTCTACCATGCCGTTGTACTTCTGCGGCGAGTTTCCACCCTGCTGGATCTGCAGCAGACACTTGATCCGTTCGCCCGGTGCCATCACGGTGGTGGTAAAGATACCCGAAAATGCACCCGCCGCAAAGAGTTGCGTGTAGTTCAGCTCCTCGTCCGGTGTAGTTTGTTGCAGCCGCTTGCCAACGCCGAACCCGAAGAAGCTCACAGCGAAGATCGGGGCCACACCCGTTATCGGTGCCGACATGCCCTTGTACAACCCCCGGAAGCCTTCCCGGGCGATGGTCTTCTTCGCACAGTCTAGCGTCCCTGCGTACAGGGGCGCTTGCCCTGCCGCCGGTAACGGCATCGTTTGCAGCCGCACCTTGATCGTGTCGAGCGGATGGCCAGCAAGCACGGTACAAATGCCACCGAACCCACCGGACAGGAAATACTTGATTGGGCTCTTGTTTTCCGACATCGTGGCACCTGTTGGATCCTTTCTCTTCGGTGATGTAAACGAACGAATTCACGGGAGGGGGTCGTATGGGGGGTAAACAATGAACGGTATTGTGAGGTAGACGATTCTTCTAAAGGTTGAAAGAAGAAAAAACGTAACTCAAAACCACGAAAGAAACTAAACGCACCGGGAGCGATAGAAAAACGGGTCGAGCTGATATCTCGCACTGGTTCAACGTAAGTATCACCGTGATACCGCGGACACAGTGGATTAATGAGTCTCTTCCTATTCGTCCCGGAGTTCAAAGTACGCCAAGATAACCAAAATATTATGACATTTTACTGTGTGACGTCGATGGGGCTCGCACAGTGGGCGATGGTGCCGTCGAAAAAAAATTAACGGAAATTTTTAATTTTAAATTTTAATTTCCTGCACGTGCGATATTTCAAATAACATAGTTTTTTTTTTAAATCGAAGCATCGTTACAACAAGACTTCAATTCACACGAAGTTAGAATAGTGCTCCATGAGGTAATCTTTAAACAATCTTTTGAGCCATTCAGGCCTTAGACTGTCAGCTTCCAGAATCCAAGGAACCCGAGCTCCACGAGGAACGATAATGGCGGATGCCTAAATACGTACATAGATTGCTTAAATCTATTTAAACAAAGATCGCTACTCGAGCTACAATCGAGTAAAGGAAATTTACTTGGGCAGATGTTGAAAAGAGGTGCTTTTCAAGAACAGTTGTAGCAGAAGTCTAATATACAGTTCATGGGATCAGGACGAACTTGTTCACCCTTCTTCTCTACGACAAGCAAGCCAAAGATCAGCCAAAGATACCTCATTCTCAACGACAAACGTTCTGGGTGAAGTACCTACTTTAAGATATTCTCATATAGGTCATTTCCTGAGAAATACTTTCTACTCCTTTATCCTTGCCTTATCGGAGGTAGGCAGCGGCATGCATTTTTTGCTTGCGTAGATCGGACGTCAGAAAGTAAATCGCACGATAGGTGTATTCCACCAACATGTCGCTCCTACAATTTATTACCAAAAGTCCAGAATTCAATCACATCCATAATAATCAACTAGCGATACGAAACCTGCTGCAAACCGCCTGCCCTATCTGATGCACAGTACCTCATACTCGGTTACGCTTACTTCAGCCCCATCGAACGGCAGGTAGCAGCAACCGTGCGACGGATGCACCTTGCCAGGGGTTTGCGAACCGCTGTAGATCGCTCGTCCCATGTACAGCGGCTCACCGTCAGTCGTTTGGCCAATCTTCATGGCCGTTTCCGGCACGATACCGTTCGAGGCGTATTCCCACACGAACGCACCGTAGCGCAGCACCTCGAAGTCTTCCTTCAGCACCTCCTCACCACCGTGGCACACGAAGGCCACATTCTTGGTGGGGATTACCTTGGCCGGAACCATATCACCCTCGTGGAAGGCACGGCCAACGTAGATTACGTCACCGTCACAATCCACTCCGGCGCGGACCATGTTCGGCGGGAATGGTCCATTGATGTTGCAGTATTGCCAGCAGCCAGCTAAAATCAGTTGATAAAACAAAAGCATTAGTCGCTTTGCCACATCCAATGGATAAGGTGTTGGATTAAAATTTGTTAGTTAGTGGAACGTCATTAAAACTAAAGTAGAGGACAGATTACAAAACTAATTACATTCTATCGAGCTAAGATCCATGATGAAACAAGAGACGGTGGTTTTAGAGGGACAGACAAAAAGAGAGAGTGAGTGAGAGAGTAAAAGGAGCCGGAGTTAGTGTACCAGAAGCCCACCACAGGAGTGACTGAGTAACGGTGTAAAGAGGCAAGCGCGATTTATTACGGACGCAACTTATCGTTTTATCGGGACCAAAGTCGTACCAAATTCGTCCGATACCATCCCATAACCCGGTGGCTTAACCTGGCTTCCCGGTAGGGAGGGGTGGGTCGAACCGGACGATGAGCTGGATTTTCGTCGACCCGCGAAAGCATACGACGGTGCCGACGGTTCGGTTGGGTCGTACGATAAGCCCGTCGGATTAGACAAGTAATCGGGATGAAAGCCATAATGTGGATAACCTGAGGATGAAGGAAACCGTGTCAACGTGGTAATAGGAAACAAAAAATGGAGCCTCAAAATAAACGGAAATGGGCTTTTTTTGTTGCCCCGCTTCGTTACCACAAGTTGCACCGCGACATCATCTATATTTATAGCTTTATCTACAATCTGACTCAAATGATAACGGATAGGGAAGAACGGATTATTATGCTAGACTTCGGTGGAAAGCTTCGCTGAATGTACTTTTTAATTTTAATCCCTATCACAACCAACCTTTTTGGTCGTTTCATCATGAAAACGGTATAGAAGAATGGTTTAAAGCCAATGTAAAGCATCGTTAATTGAAGGAATTAGTGGTCAATGAGATTCTTCTTCCATTTCTAATTGGGTTTCCTTCCAATAGGAAACTTCCATGTCTTATTGTGTTTCCACCCATGATGCACATCACTTTTCAAAAACCATCACATAGCAAACACCCATTTTCCACACAACTTTGTCACTCGTCACACAAATCGTTCACCGCATCTTAAAGAATCATCTTCACTGTCTAGGTAATGCGTATTGGTCTTGTTGTCTCAGCTGTGCCTCAGGAGGAGATGAGGTGGCCCATAACAAGAAGTATCGCGTAAAGAGGTGGATGATATCACTTACCTCCGCTCATGATGACGATGATGAAGATACACTGTGCGTCGTTGGAAGGAGAAAAGATTTGAAGTAGGCTGACTGGACCAGCTGTCTGTGACTACTAGATCGGTTGACGGGCAAATGTACTGTAAAATGGGGCCGGTAAGTTCGACTACCATTTATTCGCATGCCTAAAACTGCCTAGAAAGCTCTAAAGCCCTCGTTGGTGGTGGTTAGTTCGTTGGTCGTATCATTCCTAAGATAACTTTATCAGCTTGATTTTCAATGTGTTTTTTCTTTCTTTGAAGCTGCATACACGCTGACACCAATACTAGCCAACGGTTGAATGGGTCCGCATATCGTATGCACTTTTCAGTTAAAAAACTGAATCATTTTAGACAAATGCTACAACTCATTTTTTTTTTGAGACGCACATGGCACACACGGCGAGTGACTCATGTTTGCTTAGTTCGAGAAAACAATTCGACAGCTCCAAATTTGAACCAAACAAACTGAAACAAACAAGCTTCTTTCAATACCCGAACAGAGGAACAATTCGAACAAATAGAACGAGCATCGTTTGCGCAGTCTAGAACTATCTATCCGATGTATTCCTCTTCAAAAAAGTTTTTTTATTTTATTTTGTTTACGTGGCCTTTTTAAATACGCCTACAATGGCCTGATAACGCGTGTAAGGTACTTCACTTAACTGATAACACCTTTGCAAGAAAACGGTAAAGTTATGCTTTTTAGAAAGGGAACCGTCCCAATACTAGAGCTTTTTTCTTAATGCCTTCTTTTCGCCTAACGCATGGTGGTAAAAATCAATGCAAAAACTAAGAAACCGACAACCGATCAATCAACTGGTGACGGCAGGATTTTCTGTGCCAAGCAAATCTTATCACAGCAGTAGTCCACCGTTACAAATTTATTCGGATGCAAATTGCAATGAAACTGTTACTGTACTGCTCCGCTTAACAACACCACACAAGTTTGTGGTATATCTTAATTCCATGTTTAAAGAAGATTCTTTCGTCTAGTTTTCCCCAAAAGTTGCACTGATTTACCGCTCACACAGCACTTCGTACGTCGGCACCGACACTTCCGCTCCACCGTACGGGATGTAGATGCAGCTATGCGAACACTGCACTTTGCCGATCGTTTGCGATCCCTCATGGTAGGCGCGTCCCACGTAAAGCATTTCACCGTCGGACGTGTGGCCACCGACGACGGCCCCGAGCGGTACCTGGCCAGAAGAAGCCGTATCCCAGATTAGCTGCTTGTGCACCAGCACCTCCACATGTTCAACCAGCGTCTCCTGGCCACCGTACGCCACGTACGCGGCACTCTTGTCCGGAATCACTTTTGCCGGCAGTAGATCACCGCCGTGATGTGCTCGGCCAACGAAGATCTGCGCACCATCACTGTCTACCCCACCCGGGACCATATGGGGTGGGTACGGTCCATGAACACTGGTCGGTATCCAGGTGGTAGCTACAATAAAAAGGTAAAAACACAGTGGATTCCAATTAGAATTTGAACACTAGTGAAACACAGACAATCTTACCCATCGTTTCCGGTTTGTTACGTGGGCGAAGCCGCTGTTAGCGATTGTATAGCACAAAAAGGGCAGTACACAGGAGACGTTCACAGTGCAGTTTCGTTCGATAACGATCACTAGTCGAAGTGGGAATGATGGTAACATGTTTATATAGAGCTGTTTTTATCTCGTTCCGAACCTTAAAGCCACCGCACAGGTACGAACCAATACATGCACTGACTTCCTAGCTGGCGGGCTGGAATAATTGTGTGTTGGTGCGTAAAACAAACGCCAAGAACAATGTCGTTGAGCAAACGCATAACACATTACGCTATGTGCGCCCTACATCTGTTGCAAGGTGAATGTGTTTGTCACCCTTTTGGAGGAGCGTCGGTTATCACCCAGGAAGTCTCACAGCGTTGCGTGCTCACCATGCTCTCCTTCCACCACCTGTTGGTCGATTCTACTTCTTCTACTTCTGTACAGATTTATGATTCATTTGAATCCACTATCTTACGATAATGTACAAGGATGCTATTTATGACAATATGATCAGTAGGGCAACTCGTTTGTTACCCAACAATTAATTCCATTTCACTTCGATAACGGGTCGGATTTTCGGGTGGTGGTTTTCGGACTTTGGTTATGCCGGAACGTCACTTTGACTTTCAATACATTTTCATCTTCAGTTTTTATTACCCTTTCGCATTTATATTTTACCTCTCGCAAAACCGTGGATCATCGTTTGCTTGACGCCTCGATCCATGTTTTCTCTGGAACGCGCACTTTTGCCAGCACTGATTCATAAAAGTGTGTCTTTTTGTATCAATTTGTTCTCACATTTCCCCTCGTACATGGATATAGTTTTGTGTTGTTTTTTGTTTTTTTGTTTTGTTTTTGTGTAATGAAGAATACATGTACTACACACGTTCGTTCCTTCGCACTCGGGACACACCACTTTCCCTTTTGTTACCTATGTTTTGCTCCAGACCCATTGAATCTGTCCCTTCTTTCTATTTTACCATCACGGTGCACCACTGCTGCCTACATGCGCACATAATTAAATGCATACAATATTTCTTTGTCCATCACCCAGGGGGGCGAGCATTGTATTTCCGGATGATACCCGAAAACATGCTAATCAAACGTTCTCTTTCTCTTTCTCTCTCTCTCTCTCTTTCTCGCTTTTTTCTATACTTAATCGTTTACTTTTGCATATTGACGGTGAATCAGCATGTGAAGTTGTTGTAGTAAGTTGTGAAGTTGTTCCATCTTGTTTTTATTTCCCTT
>KB696816.1:0-31883 GCA_000349165.1 Anopheles christyi | reverse complement strand
TGAAATTTGAGATATATTTCACATATTCAGTTCACCATTATACGCGTTCAGCGCCACATAAAGCAGAATTCGGATGATGCCTAGGGTTACCGCCTGGCCGTATCACCCGAATTCGGGAGATGAAGTATGCAGTTCTTCACATAATGCAACGCACGCTTGTTGACCCTAGCGATTTTTGACACGGCGTTAAACGTGTTAAGCAATGTCAAGACCGCGGCACGATGCTTGAAAACGTTGACATAATTCGATATCGCGGGACGCAATGCTGATTGTTATTATTGATGCTGATATCATTTTTACTTCGTACTTGGTTCAGTAAAAATACGCGACAAATGAAGGTTTGCTTTGCTTTAGGTCTAAAACTGAAACGTATTCTTAGAACTAAAAGTGTCGCGTAACACAGCTAATTTTTAAAAGAGTGAGAATAAAACCGTCTACGATCCTCATGTAAAAATAATATTAAAGGCAAAGACATAAAAGAGAGTTATTTAATTTTGACGCAATCTGCACACATCAGTAGCACATTTTTATGTGCCCACAAACTACCCCCTAAAAATCACATCACCAGCAGACATCAACTATATTACGGTAAGAAGTACGTAAGGGGTACCACAAAATTGCAAGCTAAAGAAAAGTTATTTTTTTGCACTTCTTTCAGCAAGTCCATTTTTGTAGTGTACAACTAAAAATTCGTTGTACCCCATTTGGTGGCAATTAATAGCAGCCGGCTCGCGAAAACAACGTGCCGGCTAACCATTATTCAAACAACCTCGTACAAAGGATGTACGAGGGGGGTGGGAATGGAAGCGTTTGGTGAGGTGGAGTGGGTACAGCGTACAGTTTATTCCGGCCATCCGGGGAAGGTGGGGTTTTACATCTATCCTCTCGCAATGGTGGGAAAGCTCTGGGGTGGTGGTGGACCACACGTATACATCGAGCGAGTGTATTTTATGTTAGTGATTGTTGTGGCTTCCACTATCGTCGATGCCGTTAAGAAGGAGTTAGTTTAACTTTTGTTCGAATTATTTCATTTTTATCCATTGCACACAGTGACTGGAGTGAGTCCTGGCTGTAGTTACAGATAACTTGTAAATGCATTCAACTGCAGCATAGCTGTGGTTTTCGTTGGGCGGATCAGCTTACCGGATGCCGCACAGTGTTACGAGCTATTGCGTCGTCTTACTTAAAAGTCATCGTGACGATTTAAAGCTCCATTGGCGTTCTGGTAGTGCAACTGCAGGTAATTCATCCGTGCTGTTTATTATAAACTCTCCCACCTTCCCAAATCTGATTCACGTGTTACAGAACATGTAAAACACTAAATGTCACATGTTGTGACACGCCTCTCTAGGCTCGACGGATTATATTACAATTTGAGGTGAACCAACCATCACAAGGACGCGATCGGCCATTGCCCTGCTGCATGATGTAAGCGTACGATCATGATCTTCGTTTCGTTTAATCAAGTCGAAAGATCACTTGGTGTAGTACACATCACATTACACAACAAACTCATATGCAAGCTGAAAACAACTCAAAGCGATGATAAATCAGTTCGCCGGTAGCTAGTAAACTTACCGTGACTTTCCGGCTGCCACCAAAAGCCCTGGTAACGGCTAAACTCTTCCTGCATCACATACGACGGTACGCCCGCCGTCAGCGGATCCTCGGCAAACGATCGGCGCCCATCGTGCGCATACGTTAGCCGTTCACTATGGCCACTGTGCGTATGCACCACCCAGATGTCCCCGTTGCATACGAACGCCACCAGGTCCGAGTTTTGCGGGCAGATCTGTGGATCGATTGCTGCCGCCCGCTGGAAAATCCGCAGCTCCGACGGAAAGAGTGTGTTTTCCTGCAACAATAAAGCGTACCCGGTAAGTATCATTCTCGCTTAGCCGAAATCGTTTACTTTTTCGCTTACCTCGTATCCCGTGTCCAAACACTGGTAGAGTGTGTTGCAGGCAGGGAACACGATTTTACCGCTCGTTTTGTGCAGCTCGTACGCTGTGATGCCCCAGATCGAGAGACGTTTGCGTTCGAGCATTAGTTGTACCTCGCGGGAGTTGGTGGTCGAAAGGTGACCTAGTACAGACTCGAGCAACTGGTGCCACTCGAGGTGTCGCTTTCGACGCGTCCCCGACCGTCGTTCGTCATCATCAATATCACTGTCTTCGCCTTCCTCTTCCTCATCACCGGCAGTGGGACCGTGTACCGTTCGCCTCTCACCTGACGGTGGTACGTCCGCATAGAACAGTATCGTATCCCATCCGTTGGCGGGTGGTGGGCTGAGAAAGTACACCCGCGTCCTCCCATCGGACAAGGTGCGAAAGTTAACGCTCATCGGAAAGGAGGCAGCCATCGTGGTGGCCATCTGGCGACGCGTCTCATTTACAATACATTTCAGCTCGGACCAGCTTTTCTTGCGCGGCACTGTACTGGCCGCCGCTCCAGTTTCCCACCGGCCGGTCGAGGTGATACCGTTCACCAGCCCACTGCCGGGGGAGGTACCGGCCGTCCGGCCGGTCGGTGTGACCGTGTGCCGCGAGGAGGAGTATTGTGGATAGGAGGTGCCGAGATAGCTGCTCACATCGGCATCGGTCACCATTAGGCAGGACGCGGCCGGGTGAGCTGTGCTCGCTGGGCCACTGCTACACGCGCCACCTCCTTCCCCTCCACCTCCTCTCCCTCCTCCCACTCCTCCTCCTCCGCCTCCTCCTCCTCCACCACTGCTGCCATCCATTTTTCTCCGAATCTTCGACCAAAAGCGGGTTGCTTCCTCCAAGTTGACAAGAAGCGTTATCAGAATCCCGACCAGATGACCTAGATATAATTCACCCAGCTTTTCCTACGCACTCTGCCGTTGGCTCAACGGAACAACTGCTTGCGGTTGATGAGCCCGTTGCGAGAAAGGGTTTCGGATGTTGCCAAGATGTTTCGGATCGTTCCGCGCCGCAAGAATGGATATGAAGGAGAGTGGCCAACCTTAAACTTTAGCCGGAACAGTGGAACAGAAACACAACACACTGCCGCTATTGCCGCACCAAGAGATGTCAAGCATCATTTTCTTTCAAACCAGCATTCCAACACAATACATTCTCCGGAGGAGGGAGGGTCGGAAGGATCGGTGAGCTATCACCCTTACCCCGCGGATTCAGGGTATCACGGTTTCAGGTTGAACCCCCAGCGATCTGGTGTTGCTCTCTTATCACTTAGGTGTGGACGTATCAAATGTGAACGAGACAGTGCGATACGCCAACCATGCTACAGCTGCTGAGACGCGCGTTCGATGTTGCGTTTGCGTATTTATTTATTATTTTCCTTGCCTTAAGAGCGACAACACACACAATTTCAAATACACACAAACACACAAACACAGGCGGTTTGCGAGGTTACGAGCGACGCACAAAATAAGCAATATGAAATAAGAGAAAGAAAAAAAATACACACACAAACACACGCGAGCGCGCCCAAGTACGACGGATTTGTGTCACGTAAGTTAAATTAGTAAAGCATATTTCGAAACAGAGAGACACTTTCCGCTTCTCGGATGGATTTATTGATGGCGACCGTTTACCGTTGCGCTTGTGTTCTTAGGTGCATCGCTTAGAAGTTGTACAACAGAGAGTTTCACTTTTCACAGCTTGCACAAACCATTTTTCTACTTTCATTCGCTACCACTCGATGGTCTCGTCCACAACTGTCTGCAAAGTTTTGCCCTTCGCCCTTAGACCAGCACCTAGAAAAGCACAATCACTTTGTACGCAGTAAATGCGCAGCCAAAGGGTAGGAGGGAACGGGGAGGAAGGGTGTCTGCACAGTGGCAGCGATTGTGAAAGAATTCCGTCTCCAAATTCGCACCAATAGCCCAGCAAGAAACGTCGATGGCTAAAGGAAGACTTCCCACAGTATTCACACACACACACGCACTCACTAGCGCCAGATACTTTCTCTTTTACGAGGGTGGGGAGGGGAGGGATTATCGTTTCACTTTTCTTCTTTCTGCTTGTCTTTCACCAACACTGTTGGATTGCAGCTAGAAGCTGCTGCTGCTGGTTGTTATTCGTTGTTGTTGTTGTTGTTGTTGTTGTTGTTCACCGTTATCGTCGTCGTTGGCGGATTGTGCTTTGCAGATTTCTTACCCGTTTTATTTTTGACAGGTGTACACTTGCCGCCCTACGTGCCTGCTCCTTTCCTACCGTACACAAGAGCAGTTGCTTTACGCACAATCTTTTGTTTTGCTTGCCCACTTTGATTAGGGGTGGTTCGTGTATGGAACTGACAAAACTGCCAAGGGTGATTTTTAGGTTTACGCTACAGCGTTGAAAAGCTACGTTTGGTTCGTTGTTAGCTGTGGCGAATGTTTGAGTTGGAAGCGGTTCAGGACCGAAATGGGCTCGATATCATTTTCAGAATATGTTGAATGTGTTTTATGACTGACTTAGGTTCAGCATTTTCCGCAGATAGGACCAGTGCCAGAACCGAAGTAGGATCGAGATCGGCTCCTGCACCAGGGAATTCGACCTAGTGGTTAGTTTCCAGGATAACAACTGGAAACTGAACAGCGATCCGGACAAATAACCATGGAATTAATCAAACAAATTAAAACAAAACTCTTGAAACTATCCTTGAAAGCTTAAGTCTTTTATTTATTTCTTATTAAAATAGTTTTAATGTTTAAGTCGCTGGGATAAAAAAAGTACTATTTATTTATCAAATGTCTATTCTCCGCTCAATGGAATAATTTAATTAAAAAATCACACGCACGCACAATTTACATATCGCCAGCCCCGCCTCGTCCAGAAAGTCTCAACGATCTACGGCCAGTGTTCGTGCGGCTACTTTTCTCCATCACTTTTTCCTTCTTTTCGCTGGATTCCCCATCGGAGCCTCGCGCTCGTTTGGCAGGATTTCTAGACGATTTGCGTGTTACACTCTCCTGCTCTTGTTTGCGAGTTGCGGCCCGCGCATTACGAGGAGTCTGCTGCTCAACTACCTTCTTCTTGTACGTTCTGACATTTTTTAAAACAATTTTCGGTTGCTCTTCTGCCTTTTCCGAGTCACTTGCATCACTTGCTCGATTGTCCGACGAGCTGTTGTTATCCGTTTCCAGCCTTTCCTCATCTACTTCAAAGTCATCTTCATCACTCTCGTTGGCAGCTTCGTCCTGCGCGTCTTCGTCCGAGTCTGCTTGAAGATCTTCTATGATTTTGGTTCGCTTCCTCCCACTTCGCTGCGATGGTTCGTGATCCGATGGACGGCACAGCATACAGAACCAATCGCCCTCCGGAACCTTCTTCAGCTTCGGTTTGAGGCAATACATGTGGCAGGCCCGGTTACACTCGTCACACAGCAGCGTCAGATTGGCGTCACCTTTCCGTCGGCAAACCATGCACACGGCCCGTTCGATCGAACGCGACCAGCATAAGGCATCGTACAGTATGTGGTAATGGAGAAAGAGCTGCGAGAAGGAGGTCACACGCATTAGCGAAGCCTCCCAGCGCAGCATTTTCTTCTGGCCGTGGAACTGCCAGAACATTATCGTGTTCCGATCCTTGCAACGTGCTTTCGGTCCAAACGGATGGCGCAAGAACTTTGGCTCAATGCTTTGCGCAATCTGTAGCAGCGCGCAAGCCAAAGAATGCACGGTACGTTGGATGTCTTCCGCAGTTTCTGCCAGGGGCATGTAATCCGTCTTATCATCGGTTGGTACGGGTTTTCCTAGAGCTTCGTAGCCTGGATCTCTTGCACGCAGTTTGAGCACATCGACCTCGTCTGTCTCTTCTGTTTCTTCCACTCCCGAATCCTCGCTGGAAGATTCTTGTTCCGTTTTTTCCTTCTCATACGAGTACAATTCTTCCAGCCTTTTGCGTCGCTTTACACCCCACTGCAGCTGGCCGGTTATCTGAGCATCGTACGAACGGTTCAAGATCGCGTCACGCCACTTCTCAATACTGTTTACCTTCAGCTGACCCAAACAGCCGGCGTTAATTCTCCCCTCCAGGTCAAGTAAATTGTCACGGAACATTATTTCCAACGATTCGTTTGTTACTGTTTCCGGTTTACCCTGTTTCTTGCCCTGTGCCTTCCCTGGAGGACAGTCCGGAGCCAGTTTAATTGACAGGTTCGGACACTTTTCCATCTGTTCTACAATTTCATCGCGATACTGTTCAAGCGTTTTCCGGAGCTGCTTTTCACGGACGCCATGCTCGTTGAGGCTTTCGATAAACGCATCCAGCTCGTCGGCCGTTTCATAGTAGCTCCAGGTAGCTGTAGTTTGATGACCAGAAGTATGAACAGGACAATCCTCTTTATTCCCGGTACACATGAACAGTTCGCGGTTGGTGGGAGGTGCTGCTGAAGGGGCGCTTTTCTCCATATCATCAGTTTCCATTTTGTTATTGTCTGAACCTTCCAGAACAGATTTTTCTCCTGCTTTGGCCAGTAAAAATTGGTTCTTTTTTTGAGTCTCATGCTTTTCCAGCAGGAAAATGCCTCGATTCAGTAACTGCGCGCAAACATTCGCCTCCACCGTAGGCTGTTCATCGTCGCTACCACTTACTGCAAGCAAACCATCACTATTCCCAGCACACTTTAGAATC
The DNA here is from genome assembly GCA_000349165.1 of Anopheles christyi. Lineage (NCBI taxonomy): Eukaryota > Metazoa > Arthropoda > Insecta > Diptera > Culicidae > Anopheles > Anopheles christyi. The sequence continues at coordinate 25,281 of KB696816.1, read as the reverse complement.
GCATCGGTGATGTACTTTTTACGCATCTTCGGATCACACTGTGCCAAACCGGGCAGATTCACAATCACATGCTCCGTGCAGCTTCCAGCCAACGTACCATCATGTTCCACAAACAGCCCGGGCAGTGATTGAAACTGCCAATAATTGCGGAACGCACGATCGGACCCCAGGTACACCTGATGCAAGTTGTAGCTTAGTTTCAAACATTCGTACTCGTCAAGCAGTTCCGTTCGCTTTACACTCGCTTCCTCGTCGATCTGTGCCAGATCTTCGTCCAGCTTTTGTTGCAACATTTTTCGACCTTTTTCAACCTCCGCATTTGCTACCTGTTGGCCATCCACCACCATTAACGATGCTACCGCTAGCATCATGTTGTCCTGTGCTGCTTGCTTTAGTGATGCCGTCTTTTGCGCCAGTCGGCGCTGTTCAAGTCGATTGTTTTTGTATTTGATGCGAGCTTCCCCGACCTTCTCAACCCGTACCAGCACTTCGTCGATCTGCAACAGCTGGTGAATGAGAGCACACAGAATCTGTATCACGATCTTAGTAGGTAACTGAAAGATGGTGTGCGTAGTCAATGTGCGCATTAGCTGCGGATTGTCCTGTATCAGCGTAAAGCAAGCATCACCGAAATTTGTCGGCTGACTGTAAGCGGCCAAGTGCAAACGAAGCAGTTCCGTTACTGTTGTCGAATCCATTGGCAGTTCGGTAAGCTTTGTTGAGAGGTTTTTCTTGCACCAGTTTATCACGCGTACCGTTCCCGGCAGCAGGTTCGATTCATCGGACTCTGCCGACTCTTTCAGCGCGGTAAACAGTGTGTAAAGCATTACCTGCAAAATATCACTCAACGGTCCGTTCATTGCCTTACCCAGTAGCGCACATTCGAGCAGCTCCATCGTAACACCGTTGGGGAACTTTTCCTCGATGGAAAGTATGTCGCCAAACTGTTGCAGAAACTCGAGGATGAAAATGAAGCTAGGGAAATGTTCCGCACCGATCAAAGTTTGCACTGGTCGTGGTGAGGGTAAAACGCGCTGATCATTGAGTTCCTGATCCTCGCGGATTGAGCTCTGTTCCTTCAAAGCAACCGCAACGTACGATAATAGCAGCGTCTTTTCTGCCAATTTTCGTTCCTTGGTCAACGCTTTCCGCATTGCCCGTTCCTCTGCACGGGCATTCTTTTCGTCCATTTTTTTCTGATTCAAAGCCTCCAACTCCTCGGGCGTTGCTTGAATGTATTTCGCAATGCTTTGCTGCTTTTTGCCAACGGGCTCCTTTGAACCGCTGTCTTTTGTACCCTTTGGATTAGCTTCCTTAGCTTTTGCCTGCTTTTCGCCAGTTACTTTTTTCTTGCACTCCTTCTTGGTGGCAGACGTTGTTTCCTTCGCTAGCAATTTCTTCGACACGCCAAAGTCAGGCATCAGTCCATAGAACACTTTATCATCCGTGCAGCCTTTAGCAGTTACGAACTGTTGCAGTGACGCATTCTTCACGCACAACACCTGATCTGGCCCCAGTTCGACGTGCTGCTTCAGGAAGAGCTTGCACTTTTCCCGGGACAGACACTTACGCTCGCGCGTAACAGCATCACCCCGCACAGTGTAGCTGGCGGTAGTTTCGTCATCGTTGCTCTCGATGTGATAGATCAAACGGGACGGATTTTGATGATCGCTAGACCGCTCGCTAATGACCACCCGCACAATCTTACCCTTGCGTATAGTTTCCGGATCACCCGTTCGCGTGTACACAGTTTCGCCCTTAAAGAACACGTCCTTCGCATACCCGTGCACATCGCTGGCGAGCTCGTGTATCGCGGTGCGCTTGGTGCGCGACGCGATCAATAGTATCGGTCCCTTCAGTGCAGCAGGAAACGACTTGAGCGAACGTTTGGCTGCTTTCTCACTCTCAAGGGCATCCGCATACGTCAAATTGGTGCGCCCAGTCATCGCACAGCTCCAGACGGTGGATGAAAGCAGCATGGTGCGGTTAAAGAAATCGTCGTATTCGCTAAACAGCTCACCCGTTGTCTCACACACAAACACCTGATCGCTGTCTTTAAGCCGTTCCTGGCTGGGGACTTTCTGTAGTGGTTTTCGCTTGAGCAGAGGCATAGCGTCGTTTTGTTGTTTTGGTTTCGGTTCCTATCGAGTCGCTTCCGAAACAGGCTGTTGCAATGTTGGAAAGCATGCATGAATGTAATGTTCTCCGAAAGTCTGCTGCGATGCGTACTTACGCTACTCTGCTGCAGCTGGGATACACCAAAAAGCACATAGAAAAAGACACACAAAGCCTTCGTTTCCGGAGCAGCAATTTGTTTGTGGGTTACGCGCTCAAAACCTCTACCTCGAGTGCGCTACATTTCATTGGCGCCAACGATCTACACGGTTGACAGCTAGCAAACGTCTGATTATAAAAAAGCCAGTGAAACCTCGTGATTATGGTACAATGATTTGAATTTTAAATCAACTGTTACTAGTTTTTTTGGCAAAAAACAAGCAATCGTGAAAGGCAATGTTTCAAAGTTTACCAATTTAACAGAATTATAGTATAAATAATCTATTGTATTGACACAACGGACATGCACTCTATAGCACATGATTTTAAAGTTTGCTTTCATACAACGCTGATATAATTAGAAATTGCTGTTGTTAGCATTGTTTAAATGTTATAAAACGCCACGTAAATTAATAATTTATCTAGGATTCGTCTACAAATGCATACTTTTTTGGAAACCAATTTATGTAACTTTTGCCAGCTTCTTGCTTCGAATGTTGAGCGCCCCTGATATCTAACTCAATTTACAAAATTCATCATGATTACAGCTGACTTGTTGTTTGTTTTCATATCCTGCACCGTAATCATAGCAACTTACTCGGGAGCAGATGGAATAGTTTGCGGTGCATCAAAAGTCGACGCTAATTGCCACACTGGTGAGGAAAGCTGTGCAAAAAGCAGCCGTGACGTAGATCCTACGCTTGAGCCGAAGATGTCGGCAAAATTATTTATGTGTGATTTTGAAGTGTTTGGAATGGTGCAAGGTAAGAGGGAATTGTTTATAAAGATGCAACATAACTTTTAAAAAACCCAATTATATTTATTCTAGGTGTGTTCTTCCGCAAGGTAAGTTTACAAAAATAGACCGTACAATACTGGGTGTTATTTTAATCGACGTTGATCTCGCGGTTATTGCAGTTCACCCAAAAACAGGCCGCAAGCTTGGGATTACGTGGTTGGTGCATGAATACACTCGATGGTACCGTGAAGGGACAGCTTGAGGGTGAAGAGAAGCCGATGAACGAAATGTAAGCAGGGCGACGCGTCCTTAGCAACTGTTGCTAGTTACGGTTTTTTTTGTTTTCTAATTTCTTTACTTCTTCTGCTTGCAGGAAACATTGGCTGCAAACGAAAGGTAGCCCATCAAGCCGCATCGATAAAGCAGTTTTCACCGTTCCCAAAGAGATAACAAGCTATTCGTTTAAGAATTTCTCAATTCGCCGCTAAATTATTAACAAAAACACAATGTGCGTAGGATGTAAATATTGTGTATATGTTTGCTTTAAGCAATTAACATTAGACACACAAAGGTACAAAATGATACCAAGCCTATGAAAATATCGTTTCGTATATCCTTCACGCTCCGAAAATCCTTAACTTCTTTTACATAGCTAATAAATGCACTTTTTTGTGAACGAGGTTCAGAATGGGAAGACAAAACGCCAAACACTATCGCGATCGTAGGCGACATTAAAACATTCATAGCTTTACTGTTTGAAATCTTTCAGCGGATAATGCTCACGGTGCTTCTCCACATGTTCCTCCATCTCGCGCAGCTGCTCCTTCAGATGGGCCGGCATCTCCGCATACACATCCTGGAACATTTCACGCCAGTCCGGTTTCGGAATGCGCTCAGATTGATTAATTTGCGACAGTACCTGCTTGCGCACCGACTTTACAAACTCGTTCTCCTTCTCCTCGTTAAACCAGCCGCGTCGAATCATGTAGTGCTTCAGCTTCGTGATCGGATGCTCGACCGTGTTCCAGATTTCTAGCTCTTCCGCCGGACGGTATGCTGTGCTATCGTCCGACGTTGAATGATGGCTGATGCGATATGCCATCGCCTCCAGTACGATTGGTTTGTTCTCCCGCAGTACGTACTCCCGAGCCAGCCTGGTAGCGTTGTACGTGGCAAACACGTCCGTACCGTCAAATCGCATTGCAGCCATGCCATAACCAGCGGCCCGTCCAGCAATACCATCACCTCGGTACTGTTCCTTCGAGGGTGTCGAAATGGCAAAGCCGTTATTGCGGCAGAAAAATATCACCGGACAGTCTAGAGTGGCCGCAAAGTTGAAGGCCGCATGGGTGTCGCCCTCGGAGGCCGCTCCCTCACCAAAGTAAGTTATCACGCAGCGCTGATTGTTCGGCTGCTGCTTGAATGCGTAGGCAGCTCCGGCAGCCTGCGGAATTTGTGTGGCCAATGGGGAGGAAATCGTGACAAAGTTAAGCTTCCGCGATCCGTAATGAACCGGCATCTGGCGACCCTTGCCCTGATCTTCCGCATTTCCGTAGCACTGGTTAATAAAGTCCGAAATGGTAAATCCGCGCCAAACGAGAACACCTGCCTCACGATACTGTCCGTACACCCAGTCCTCCGGGCTGAGAGCGGCCGCCGAACCGATGTGGCTTGCCTCCTCACCAAAGTTGGTCATGTAGAAGGAAATGCGTCCCTGGCGTTGGGATTCGTAAAGAATCTTGTCCATCGTGTTTAGCAGTACCATGTCGCGGAACATTTTCTGAACAGTTGCCTGCTCCAGGTTCGGTTCTTGCGACGGATCATCAATCACACCCTCACTGTTCATCACGCGATAGATCGGTATGGGTTCGATATTTTGCGGCAGTGCCAACTTTGGTGCAGTCACGAACGTGGCTTCTAAGGCGCCGGGAAACTTTGCGTGCAAAGAACTGGCCCCACTGTTGCCCTGTTGCTGTGTAGCGGTGTCCGACGAAAGGCACTGCATAGAAAAGGAAGATCAAAGTGAATATTTTGTTGCAGCTCAGTGCATGTTTGCTGAAGCATTCGGAATGAGTTCCGCCATGGTCATCGCGTGTTCGTCTCTCACCTTTACCACCGATCGGACTGCTGGCCAAGCGAAGGAATTCCGTCTAGCCAAAACAGATCCCAAAGTGCGTAGAAGCGACATTTTTCTGTAAAATAAGCACAGCTAAATTATTAAACCGATAGCGCGATGATGCTGGAACAACGATTCTGTTCGGGGTTGATTACGTCAAACCCGCGCCTGGAACGGAGCTCAACCACCTGTTTGCTGGCGTTCTTGTTGACAGGGACGATAAGGTTTAAGCTGCAATGTGTTGCTGCGTCCGTAAGATGTTTGTGCGATTAATTTGGCCGAAAGTGCGAGCTGATACGACGTAACTCGTAATTGACGGAACGGAGCACTACACACACAGCTCCAACGACAGCACCTCATGAAATTACTCGTTCCATCCAAACATTGCTGGAGGGGTTACCACACGCACACAACCGAATGTTCAAAACAGACGATCAAACTTATGGTTGATTTATTTATTCACAATCTCGATATTGCTTATGGTCTAAACATAGTAAATAAAATGAAGGAAATTTTTTTGTTGTTGAAATGAATGCCGTTTAATCAATTAATGGGAGATTTACAAAAATCGTTTTTTGTTGATTATGTTTTTATGAAACGTACTTGCTGTCACTTTGACAGCTGCTGTCCAATTATGTTTCCGCACCCCAAACAAACCAAATCAGCCCAGTCAACATACACTGCCCACAGGAGGTCTGTATATTAATTGCTAGCTTTGGTGATGTTTTCTATGATTTTTAAAGCTGCTGAGTTCGTAAATCATAAAAAAGTCCATTAATAAAGTCTAGAACAGCAGAGAGTTACGGAGTGCACCGTGCAAGTGTATTCCCAGAGATCCAGCAAAACTCTTAGATTTATTTTCTTTTTCGTGTTTCTTTGGCTTTATTGTTCATGGTATCATTGAAGAGGCACGTTTGTGTTTATTTTATAACAAAATTGAAAAGATTAATGTTGATAATGACCCGACATTTCTTCTCATGCTAATGGTTTATTACTTCGGTTGTTCACACACACAGCCAACTAAGTCACACCAAGCAGCATGGCTTCACCTTCCCAAAGCAGTCCAGCTACGGCAACTACGGCTAACGCTGTCGGAGGCTCCAATATAAAGATTTCGTCTGGCGGGAGCTCTGGAGTCGGCACAACATCTTCATCGGGCGGCAGTGGGACAGATAGTGCCACACAGCTACTAACGAAACCGCGGCTCCAGGAGCTTGTCCGTGAAATAGATCCCACCGAGCAGCTGGATGAGGAAGTGGAAGAGCTGTTGCTACAGATAGCGGACGATTTTGTCGAGAACACCGTTAATGCTGCCTGCCTGCTAGCCAAACACCGCAAAGTTCCCAAGGTAGAAGTACGGGACGTGCAACTGCATCTAGGTAAGCTAGAACGGGTTCATCAACAGGGGTGCAAAATGGCTAACAGTTGCTGTACCTTTTCCCTTCAGAGCGCAACTGGAACATGTGGATTCCTGGCTTCGGTACGGACGAGCTGAGACCCTACAAGCGTGCGACCGTGACCGAGGCACACAAACAACGGTTGGCCCTTATAAGGAAAGCTATCAAGAAATATTAGCATATCCATATGGATATGATAGCCCTAACCGATACTATAGTAATAATAATCATACTTGCAATCATCTGTGGTCGTGTGTACTGACTGTTCTATGTTCAACCTTCATCGTGCTTTCATCTTTGGACACGTAATGATCCACTAAAAACAATCCCACAATAAATTAATTTACTAAATTACTTATGGCAAAATCTGCAAGTCTTTTATTATACGCTTTCAAGTTACAGTTCAGTTTTGCGTTCTATTTTCACGAGCTCTACCTCGAAGATGAGCACAGAGTTGGGGGGAATCTTCTCACCAGCTCCACGCTCCCCATAGCCCAGTTCCGGTGGGATGACAAGCTTTCGCTTCTCGCCTTCGCACATACCGAGCAGTCCCTGGTCCCAGCCCTTGATCACTTGGCCCATCCCAAGGGTGAAGGTAAGCGGGTTCCCACGCGGAATACTGCTATCAAACTCGGTGCCATCTTCAAGCGTACCCTGAAAAACAAGAAGGATCGATGTAAGTTGAAATGACATAGTAGCAAACTATACTACTAGGTTTACCGTGTAATGCATGTGCACCAAATCACCCTTCTTCGTGCGAACCGTACAATTTTCGACGCGTTTCTTTACGCCAATCTTTAATTTGCCCTCCGCACAGACGCATTGTGCCAGAGCCAATCCGGCCAAGCAGAGAAGAAACAGATGGGAACGTTGCATTCTCGTCCTTTTCTTCACAGGCTTAAAGGCTAGTGGGATTTATTTGCTAGCAGTACACACTCTGCGAGCCGGCTTTACTTACACCACGTAGAAGCTGGGAGCGAGTCTTTATCGTACTTTGTATGTAGTTTGTTGACTTGCCGCTTGGCAAGGCGAATGACAGATGCAGAATACAAAAGAAGAAGAACAAACGCCCTATATTTACAGTGCCTGGCGAATGAGTAGGTGAGCTGAGATAAACGTACTCAGCTATGAGTTTCCACCTAAAAATCAATATTCGTTTTTTTTCTTTCAGAGTACTACACATCGCTCAGCTTACTTCCAGCAACCGATTTGTAATGATTTATTACTCTTCTTTTTTCTACCAAATTTTACAACTAGCATCACTTTTGTATGTTTCCATTTCGTTCATTTCAATTCCCCTATTATCCCGCCGTTCACACTCATCGACCCTTTTCTCGATTGAATAAAAATAAACATATATCAATTGTGCAAATCAGCCACAAGTTGTGACGGAATTTGCGCTATCTACCTAAATCGCTACACCAACGTACGCAACAGGATCGCGTACTTATCAACGCAGATAGCTCTACTAATATGATATTATAGTATATAGGGGGAGGATAAGAATAAGGTGGCAATAGGGATGTCAGCCACGTGTAATAATAATTGGGCGCTATTTTAACCTGCACACTTTTATCCTAATTGTATCCAAATCACGTTTAACATTGTGCGCCGAACGAGTTGCGTAGGTTCTTGAATTCCCTCATAATCTCCGCATAAGTTGAGTGTAAAGCTATCGTTGCGGTTTGTGTGTAGTCTGTGTGGTGGCTAATGGCTACATCCATAAATAACGATTGGTTCTAAATCATTATTTCATCCTACAAACTGTTTGCCATGCTGCACAGTAACCAATCTCGATAAATAATACACCGTGTACGCATGCGATATACACACGATGCGGTTTGGCTCGTAATCTCTCTGTGTGTTGTATGTTCTACGAATTCACCTTCTGGAGGGAAAGAATGGGAAAATAAATCCTCGATCATACTCATAACTCTCTTCCATACGCTTCTGTCGTTTTTAGTAACACTCTGGTAGTTTTTTCTCTGTTTCATACATATTTTTGGTGTGTGATGCGCAAACGCAAAGTGTGTTCGTGTACTTCTAAACGTCTACCGATCGAATACGTGGCTAGCAAAATTAAAACAAAATCACTTTACAAAACAACCCATGAAACGACTGGAATCGAGTGTTATCGGACATAGTTTTCTTGTGTGTAGGTGTGTGTTTGTGAGGCATTTTTTTGTTACACAAAAGTGCATTAAAACTTTTAAAGGAACGACAGATAAACGTAGCTGAAGGCACTAATCTTATCAAAATCATAGAAAGCGCCAATAACATGACACGCCGAATGGCATGTGGTGTGTCTGCCTGCGATGCTTCTCTATTTAAATACGGCTAGGATAACATGCTCCTAGAAATAGTGCACTTCCTGTCCGACCTCCTGATTGCCTTCTATGCTCACTACGAATAACTTTTTTATTGGTTTCTGAAAACCCAGAGCCTGTCGATAAGGTTATGCTTTTAATTTAACATACAGTTATCCTCTTCACACCCTTTACTACAATATTCTTCTACCACGGAATGTTGGGTCGCATGTATTATGCACGAATAGAATTCTTTACTTATGGCTTGCCGTTTCATAGGCCATTTCCAATGCATTTCTCGCATGGGAATGTCCATTCCATTGTGGACGTTGTAATGTTGGAAAGATGGCAAACCAATTAAAACGACAGCTCTCTTACGCATTAGACGTCTACCAATTGCCAACGATAATTGCCAACGACGCGTTAGCATGCGTGCATTCTGAAATAGTGCTGAATATCCTATACGTTTCAGCAATAATACACGCTGCAAAGGCGAGGCGCTTTAATCAACACCTGCAAAACCTTGACTGCCCTCGATTGCACTGATTAGCTTTTCCTTTAGCTGTGCGTAGCTTTCGTACGGTGGTAGATCTAACCGATTGAAGCTGCAAACAGATAAACCAAAGAGAACGTTAGTGTAACCCAAATTGGAATAGACTGCCAATCACTTACCAGGTATGGGCGCGAGGGAAATTGTTGACCGTTCCCCACTTCTCGATCGTAAACAATTGCGGTCCGTTCGAACCGTACAGCTCTTTGAACCCATTCATGGGTACACGCGACGTACCGGTTACGAACTGCAGCAGCCGTGCGCGCATTTCATTGTTGAACGACAGTACCGCGCGCCAGAACCACTGCACTACGGCATGATTCGCGTAGAAATCACCCTTGTACATCGTGTTCTTCTTCCAATCGTTCACATCGATGCTCTGGATGCCGCACATTAGCAGCTCAAGCTCGTTTTCGTCGAAAATTTTGAGCAAATGTAGTGGCACCAGCGAACCGACGCCTTCGAGAAAGGCCTGCATCTGATCCTTGACGCGCGCCTCGAACCGCCAATCGATCACGAGCCGGATGTACTCGTCCTTGTTCTCGTTCGACACCTCTAGATCGGCACCGTTCGGTTTCAGCTCGCGCTGATTTGTCGTACCAAAGCTTTCCTCGTCCACGCTAAAGGTAAGCATCAGCGAGCTCGGATCGTTCTCCTTAATGTAGAGCAGCGAATTGTAGTACTCCGTGTCAACCGCCTCCATATCCTTTAATTCGATTGCCTTCTGCAACATCATTTTGTAGAACGGTCTAATAAAAAACGCATCCAGCAGCTTGCCGTGATAAATTGCCATTCCCGCAATACGTCCGATAAACCTGCAACATTGGGAATAATTTGGTTAGATTACTATAGGACAGCTTCCCAGCTTTCCATCCATTCTCTCTTACCGGAAGTAGTTCAAATGCTCCTCATTGCACAGCCCACTGTTGGGATTGATTTGCAGCGTGTAATTGTCCATCGCCGAATACTCAAACAATCCGTAATACGGATTAAACATCTCTTTGGACAGCAGATAGAACCATTCGCGCGCCAACCCACCGTAATCCAGTCCCGTCTCACCCTCGAACTCGACCCACAGCTTCGTCTTGAGCAGGTCGAGCCGCGTTACGGAGTTGATGACGCGATAGGAATCCTCCAAAATGGATGCCCTCCGCACCTTGATGTCGATCTTATTTGGCACATTGCTCGGTTTCTGCAGCTGGCTCTTGAAGTACTCGTACTTTTGCTTGTAGTCACGCGAATATGGTACGGCCTGGCCAGCGATCTTTGGATTCGACAGCCGCGGATCGTCCCACTGCGTCGTGCGTGTGTTGTGATCGATGAAGAACGTACGACCGTCACTGTGCACCCGCTCTTCCCAACCCTCCGGCAGTGGACCCAAATTATCGTCCGATGAGCGTGCATCGCCACGATTGCCGTGGCTACCTCCGGTGGCCGATCCACCGCCAACCGCACTGCCAGTGCTATCGGTGGTGGCACTCGGTATCGGACTTGCGAGTCCAGTGCGTGGATCGACCCAGGATGTGGTTTTGTTAATATGATCGATAAAGAACAGACGACCATTGGATGCGACCTGAACCGCCCAGCCTGGCGGCAGTCCAGTCGCGTTCGGTTGTGGTGTCGGTGGCGGAGACGCTGGGTGACTCGGAGTCGTCGGTTGCACTGTGGTCGACCCAGCAATCGAATTGTCCGATCGATTAAGCGTCGTCGTTGTGGATTGATCGCTAGCAATGGAAGACGTTGCAGTTTCACTGATCTGGGGAGCGATAGCAAAAAGATAAAACATGATGTACTTGCGAACAAAAAAAAACTATTTTCTCTGTTATAATTCATGCATAACGGCGTAACTAAATAAAACAGCTAAATAACACCCGCTAGTGCTGTTAGAACGTGTAGCGACTATGAAACGAAATGGATGATAAACTGCACACATCCCAAAACCACGAGTAAAATGGTTAAAGTTAAAGTATGAAATAATACAACGAAGTAACAGGAAGACCGTCACCTAGGTCCCGTAGTTCTTCCCTTCAGCAAAGCTTGAGAAGGAGAAGGATAATTAGAAAATTGTTGGAAAGAAGAGAGACAGAGAGTGATAAGCATGAAAAAGATGTTAGGTAGTAGAGGTAATGTATGCACGAAACATGTTAAACTGCAACGGTTAGTAATTTCGTCATTCCAATTCTACCTTGAATTGCGATGAATTTTCTTCTTGAGAACTACGCTCATACTACTCCAACAACACATGTAATCAGTATCAATCGGATGGAAATTGCAAGGTTAAGAGTGGCGACTAGCTAGTAGCGTAGCAGGGAGAAAGTGCGCTATGAGTGAATGAGGTTAAAAGGAACAGTAATAAACAGGGCGAGATTATATTGCAGCTCTTGTAACGATGCCACCAACAGACACCAGTTGGACTTTTTTTCTCCCATTCTGGCGCACATCAAATGGGAAACGGAACATTCAACAAACCTCCCGAACAGTGGACGTGCCTCCGCCTTCGGCTTCAGCGTTCCCATTAACTTCTGCACTATTATTTGGATCGTCAGCTCTTACTGCTGCAGATGTCGTGGGTGATGTGTCTTCCCCTTCTTCGGGGGCCGTCGCTTGTGCACTTTCGCTGAGGCCCGGAGAGGAGCGGCGTCGCTGACTGGGTACCGGCGTACCGGAGGGACTAGCGCGAGCTGACGATGTTGACGAACCACCCGGCGGTGGTGGAGGAGCCGGACGTATCGGACGTATCGTACCGCCGGCTCCACTGCTAGCAATCGAAGTGTTTGATGGGGATGGTGATAGCCCCGTTGGTTCAGCGTCACCGCGTAGTGCACTGGCTGATCGTTCTGGTGTGGCCATCATGGTTCCACCATCGCCGGACTGCGCCATCAGCGCGGATAGTGACATTGTTGAAGTGATACCTGGGGCGCTCGACGTATTGGCCGCGTTACCGGTTTCGCCATTTTCCGACGTAATACTGACAGTGTCGGCCTTGAATAGGAGAGCGGGTAAATAACGGGAATGGCACAAGGGGAAAAACAAATGAGATGCAATTTTGGGATGAGGAGTGTGGATAACAAATATAGTCTGGGAAATAAATCACCAGAGAAGTTGCAAATTTGTACAGAAAAAAAAAAAGTTCTAGCGATAGAACGGGGGGAACATTTTCCCCTATGTCGAATGACATTAAATTGATAAAAAAATAATTTAAGCAACGATTTGGCTTATTGTTCCATCATAATTTATGTGTAAAAAAGCACTGGAATACATATACGCATGGCTCACTTAGGAACCCGGATAAATGAATTCATTTCAAAGTAACCGACTATGAAAATCCTTTGTTCATGTACGATAAATACGAGAAACGTTTCACAAAACCGCAAACGGGAAAGGATCAAAACCGAAAAACAAAACATCTCTCGTTTCAAAAAAGCTAAATTAAATGCTTGAGCAAAAAAACTAAAGCTGACGTTATGATCCAGCGCCGCCCCTTGTCTACCGTGTGTCATAACGAACTCACATACTCAGATCACCAACGTACGGTTGTGTTGTCTTACCATGCTCGTATTGTTGCTACCGGTTCCCCCATTATCCGGATCATTGCTGATGTGGAAACGGCGCTGGAAGGCGGCCACCATCTCGTTCATTCCGGGCTGGGACGGTCCAATGGTTGGACGTTCCCATTGCGTCGTGCGTGCAATATGGTTCACATAATACATTCTGCCCACCGGATCCTGCCGCACCTCCCAGCCGGGCGGGAGCGGATCGTTCGACTGTGCCAACGGTGCTAGCTGATGGTGCAGCCGGTGCTGCGGATGCTGCGGATGGTTGAGGGGCAGCTGCTGCTGCGGATACAGGGCAGTGTTGCGATGGACTGCCAGCGGTGTGCTCGTGGCAGACGTCCGATTGCTAACACTGAGCGCCGAGCGCGTTCTTCCGATTGCTGGATCATCGTCGCGCATGATCGCGTGGTACAGCTCGAGCGTACCGCGCACCTTCGTGCTAACGCGCAAGCTGGACTGGCGCTTGGCCCGCAGCGTATATCGCTGCGGTGCAATCGCACGCTGTTCGCTTTCGTGTGGCAGATTGATCAGCGTTAGATCGACTAGCCCCATGAATCCGTCACGCGTAAGTCGATTTTCGTCGAACACCTGAAATACCAGCTTGTGTTCGTTCGGTTTGACGCGAAACACAAACTCCTCATTCCAGATCGGGTTTAGAGTCTGTGAAAGGGAAGGTTGGCAAAGGGTAAAGAGTGGGATAAGTGATCGTGTAAAGTTGAGATGTGGCCGGACACGGTACCGTTACTACGTACCCTTCGCTTCGTTTTCGTCACCATGTGGTCCACGTTGACATCACCGGTGATGGTGTTCTGTTCGATCTTCACGTAAGGATCGCTGTACCCAAAGATGTCCTTTTTTGCCAGCCCACTAGCCCCCAGCACCTTGATGCGTACGTAGCATACATCTTCCTCATTCTGTGAAGTTTATTGTTGTCGTTGAATGTTTATCACCAGCCCAACACAAACACCAATGACATTTTTGATGCAACAGACGAGAGAGGGAAAAAAGAGAGAAAGAAAGTGCATAAGCCACTAGTGTTCCTGAAGGAAAAGAAAGCAACAAATAATACACGATATTCCAAATATCACGAACAGGGGTTGATTTGCAAAATACCAATCAATGAAGAATACGGTCCGACATACAACACACAGATTTCATTAATCAACGGCGTTTCCACTGCTTCCCTGTGCGTTGGTGCTGCGTTATCAAGCTAATCCCTCAACATGACTAGAATCACAATCTGCTAATGGTGGCAATTTTTTCATACCCAGTAGTGGAGCCTCTCTTACACACATACACACATACTAGAGTCTCAATTTTCGCTGATCTAATTTCACAATCAATGCCTACCAAGTTGATCAACATCCCGGTTCTCGTCATTTTGTCCGATTGTTGTTGATAGCAAACCGCCCAGTTTGGGGGAATCACCGGTGACAACACTATGCGCCGACACACCAATTTTTTCACTTTCTGTTTCCCGTTCCTGACTGTTAATACTTAATTTTGAAGCACTTAAATGTTTACCCCATTGGGGGAGGTGTTAGTTTGGTTTTAACTGAAACAATTACACACTACATGCAGGTTCGTTTCAAAAACATCCGAAAACGCAATTTGCACCAGAATGAAACACAACTGCCAGTTTGACAGTAACAACCCCGTGTAACATCTGCTCGCAGCCGTATACACGCACCCGACCAGTCCGACTCATCATGAAAATAACGAATCTTACTCCAACCTGTAAGTGTGTGAGCGTTGGAGCCTGACCGAGGCCGCCTGATCGACCGACCGACCGACCAAACCGAACGAATGAACAGTGCTGTGTGTGCAGCTATTTCTGGTTCGACTACACAGCTCTGACTTCTGTATATCACCAACTGGCTGTAACTGGTGGTAATGGTAGTGGTGGTTATACGCTACAGACAGAGGATATCTTAGCTGGCGCTTGTTTTTTTTTGCTGTTAGATGGTCGATGCCGGTGATGAGGGTGATGTTGATGGGAAGGCTTGCCTAGATCAGTGTTGGTGAGTACGTCTACTTGAGCCGCTGCTTATGCGCTTTGCCTCACACACCCCGCTGCAACCGATGTCAACCCAAATGGGGGGAAGAGGGTGCTGGTCTATCTGGTAAAACAACCAAAAACTCACCCTCCACATGCTGCTGTGCAATCTCTAGACATGAGGGAGATATTCGAACGGCCACTCATACTACGGTGTTTTACATCGATACTCCGCCCAACCGCCGAAAAATTCGTCAGCACTGACGCTTATCACCGATAATGAATGGCAGATAAGGGCAAAGTGACGATGGAGAGGTTCTGTACTTATTCCCTGCTCACCCGCCGACCCAGACCAAACAGCATCATACACATGCATACAGTGGGCAGCTTGAGTGTATATCCTGCGTCATTATCTGTAGTACGGAACCAGTAAGGGTTGTCGCCTAGTAAGATATCCATTGAGTAGCACTACTCGTAGCCCAAAACCTGCAAAAGCCCTTAGTTGCGCTACTTCGCATTACATAGCGCTGACTCACAACATCGTCACATACACACAAACACACACGCAATCACTTATCGGAGTGGTATGGAAATTAAGCCACCCGGCATTAAACGCAGGGAAAATCCCATCCTTACTGCCCGGTAAGATGGCAAGATAAAAAAAGACGGCGCAACGGAGGGAACGTTTATGGCTTGGCATCATACTAGTGTGTGAATGCGAATATAAAAAGGGTTAGAAAACATACAACTCCCGATCACACTTCGTGTCTTGTGATGTGAGCTTCCATTTGGATGTATGGATATTTGGATTTAAAAAAACCTATCAAAGTGTTTGTTGCAGAGGGTAAATGTTTGCCAAATCGCCAAAGTCTTCCGGATTTGAGATATCCGTGAAATTGCGGAGCACATATTGAGGGAGAGGCAGAGAGAGAGAGAAATGGAGAGAAAGAAAGAGAAGAAAAGTGAGTATGTATAAATATATCACAAATTAGTATTTCACGGTGGAGCAGGTGACAACCAGTTTCAAGGGGCCATGAACATTATTAGAGAACTACGCGAGCAACAGTAGGCGCGTAGCTTCGCGATGGCAAAAACCGTGGAAATACATATCCCTTGGTTCGTACAGGGTTGTACAATTTTGCTGTGCTAGTGTTTGCGGTGTCTAAGAAGAGCTCAAGATTGTTCATAAGAGAATTCTGTAAAAGCACCAGGCATGTTTAACATTGCAAACCAAACTATACGTTAGATTGTGCTATTGCTGGATATTCAATTATTCAAGTGCAACGTAAAAGTGCATGTTTAAAAGTTATAATTAGACTAATGGGTTAAAACAAGAATATTTATCCTGCCTGGCCACCTTGCTGGCTATCCAGTGTGTGTTACTAGTCTTAGCGATCGATGATGATTGACAGATAATTAATTTGTCTGCTAAAAAAATACTAAATGGCAAGGAACCTATTTTTTATGTTTTTTTTTATCGCTAGCTAGATGTTAGACCAAGTGAAAGTAAGACATACCAACGGCTCATGTCTTATCGGTTAGAAATTATTGATAACAGTTTTCGCATCAGCACTGATTGCTGCATCAATTTGGCATTAAATGGGAATGGTACATCGATGTCGGCTGATTTCAATAAGGTGGATTATGACGCTCTTATTAATAGTTTTGCAGCTTTGGCCACTTTATGTTTTTGTTACTGGCAGTACGCCACCAGGAGCGTCAATCGTGTATGCCAATGGTTTCCCTTTATTTCACAGATACGATCAAACGCATATCCACGTGAAAGGTGATACTGAGCCGCCATTCGCATCATACTCCGGACACTTCTTACCACACTCGTTACGCTAAAGTGCTCTATCCGAATGAGCAATACCGTGCAACAACGATAGGTGTATGTTCCTCCTAGTTTACCGTCACATCCATTCTGTGGACAATCTTATCAGCGCATCAAAAGCTATCATTCTCTCAACACCTTTAGATTGTGGCCCCCTCATGCATACTGGTGTGTTTTGTTTTCTTTCAACCATTAAACTGCTTGCCGTAATGCTGCATACGTTTCACAAAATTCATCCGCACCAGCCCTGATCGGTGACATCCCAAACTGTAAACGAGAAACTACATTGCCTTTGTGCGGTGAGAAAGGCGTCGAAGATTCGCATGCCGGAAGATGCTAGAGAATGACATTTGTTATGCACCCGGCTCCTCCGCCGCTCTTCTTTTGTTAATACAGTCTTCGGTCGGGAACAATCAAACCCTTTCCCCAGAGCGCCAACACCCAATCTACAAAACTCTGCATTATCTACTTACAGCGGTAAAGAGTGATCCTCGAGGCGTGTGAGACGACAGAGCCGGACTCGAGCCGTAGCTGGAGTTGCCCACGGACTGGGCCCTTCGCCGCGGTGGTCTCTGTGGTGTCATGAAGTTTGACCGGATAGTTACTGCCGTACCGGAACCGGACGGTGTGGTATTATGCGGCGATAAAAGCGTCGTCTGGATGCTGCTGAGCTGCGATCGCATGCCCGATCAGGGTGCAGAGCGCTTTACGCCGTCACCACCTGCACCACGAATATGTCGCACCGGATGATACGGTCGGATGGATTAGTCATCGAGCGACGGGAGTACGACGGAACGGGTTTGCACTGCGTTTGAAGGGGAACAAGGAAATGCACATTCCACTGGCTCTCATACAGCTTCACACGGGCTAGTGCATCCCAAAAAGAATTTTGCACAGACTAGCGAACGGAGCGTGATACACTCGCCCTAGGCACTTACGGTCCTAACTTTCTCCTACTCATAGAACAATGCCTTCGCACTTCGTAGCCTTTTTACTGCTGTTGGTGCCTGCTTGCTATAATGCTGGTGGTTGTGCCGAGAACCGTATCTTGCCAATACGTACGACCTTTTTCTCGCCCAGTTCGCTGCATGAATCACATGCTGAGAAATTACACACAATCCACGCATCCAATGAACTTGCCCGTCGGGTCGAGATGCATCGCTCGATTGCAGGGGCACCACTCACAACGCTGCACACACCCGATCAACGCACCGGAAACGAAAACTGCTACAAAATGCCCCTTTCTGTGGCAGAGGGTATGTGGGGCTAATTTCTTTATGTTCTTCGACTTCGATCCCGTTCCGCACGATATTCTTTCGGTCGCAGTTTTTTTTTCCGCTGCGTATTGTTGACAGCTGATGCGAAACATAAAGACTCAAGGTTGCTACACAGTGGGCTGGAAGTTGTTTTCGGATTAGTATCTAATGTATTGCAAGGTTAGTTCATGAAAACAGTTGAAATTCGTTCAACTCGTAGTTACTAAGATTTTTCTAGGGCATTGTATCGTAATTTTGTGTTTTGGACAAAAAATGAATGTTTAACGTGAATCAGACGTTAGAACACTTTTACTGTAGATGAACCTTGGCCGTAGCTCCAACTGAAACGAAATGTCATGTTTGTTTATACACACTTCCGCGATAAACTTCAATTAGTCTTTCAACTGTTGAACGTGCCACACGGGTAAAGTTTTTCAAACTGAATGAACGCAATGGAAGGAATTCTAACGAAAACCGAGCAGATGCTGCACACCTATCTGCAGAATCTAGGACTCTCACCCGTGATAAAACTGTTGGATAAAAACCTCTGCCAGATGGGTGACCTGCTAGTGCAAAGTAAAATCGACAGCGAGATGCGACTGGACGAGCAGGCGCTGCTGACTGCCAGCAAAGACTTTCCTCTACCATTTGGCGCTATTTCAATCGTTAATAACGTTGCACACATTTGGCTCGATCGCGTTGCTGCATTTCGAGCCACCCTCACCCAGAAAGAGTGGGAATGTACAACGCGAGCTACGAACGATGGTAGCAGCATTTACGTCGAAGAGCCAACCAGCAACGAATGGGCCACCATGTCATTGACGGAATTTCGGGCCGACATGTTGAGAACGATTGTCAAAAATTGTTTCATACACGCCGGTTACACAGTAGTACAAAAAGCTGGGCCTCCGGAAGAAGATCACAACCACGACGGTAACACCATGCAAGTAAAGATTGTTCATCAAAAAAGCAAAGTGCTGTCGCAGCAATGCATTGAAGTTTTGTGTGGAAACGTTCTTACGGGCAGCGAGACACAGAATGCGGCTCAGTACATTAGCATGCGTGCAAACGACATGCAGCTGATTGCACAGCATCGCTACGGGTTGCGCTTGCCGGATGTCAACAAAATGCAGACGCTTGTTTCCAGCCTGGGACGTTCGGCGGCTATGGTCGATATGCTGCACACCAGCCACACGAACGTGATCGATATGCGCAACCAGCAGGGGATTTTGCGTAACCAGTGCTCCTCCAAAGGGGCTTCCTTTATAATGTACAATTACGCACGGATGGCTTCGATCTTGAAAAAACACACCGAACTGGTGGAGAATGGCGAGCTGGGCGTTATACCGCCAGTGCATGAGATTGACTTTGCGCTGCTTACTGACCCGGACGAATGGTTGCTGCTCTACGCGTATCTGATGCGCTTCCCGAATGTGGTCCAGCAAACGATCGGCTATGGGGAGTTGGTTGGACGCATCGCACCGTACCATCTGCTAAACTTCACCCTGTGCATGATTAAGTGCCTTAGCAAGTATTACCGCAGGGTGAGAATTTTAACCGAAAACAGACCAAAGCTGCAACCGGTAATGCTTGCCAGATTGTACCTAATCAGAGCGGTGTTCAACATGCTGAGGGTCATACTGAAAATACTGGATTTAGAACCCATCGAGGAGATGTAAAATCAGTTACGAGGGGGAAAGGAAATGGAGGATATTTGTTATTTACCTTACATAGGACAAGGTATATTTTAAGCTCGACGCACGTTGTACAACAGGACAATTTCTCAAAGAATGCGCCACAAGAAAAAATTCTTATTGTTGTTATGACGGTTATGATGTTCTTTGATTTTCAATTAAATTAAATAAATAAATAACAATGAAAATTGATTTTATAAATCATGCCTTTTCTTTAAAGGAGTAAGAAACACGATGAAGTGTACGTTCTTTCGAGTTAAGTAAATCAAAACTCTTTATTTTTCTGTTGTTTTGCCGGGAGTTCGTTGTTTTGCTTGCCTTGTTTATTGTACTTTTTCGAATTTTTGTCCGGGTCTATTTTTTTACTTGTATGGTTGGAGTTACAAACTTTTGAGTTTTCTGTTGCATTCGTAATCGAAACAGGATATCCAATTTTCTTATTTTTTGATTATTGGTTTCTTCCAATGTGTGTGTGTGTGAGGGGATGGATTGGAATTTAAACTTATTTTTTTCATAGGAGACAAATATAAAATAAAACAGGAATGGGAAATAAAAATGTTGCTTCCCGCATTCCACGGAAACGCTGTCTTTAAATCTCTCCTTCCCTATCTCTCTCTTGTTATGTCTCCCATTCGTCACCTTATTCGTCCTTTCTTCGGTGGATCGGTATGACAAACTTGTCGAATGGGCTTTTGTATGTGATGCCGGCACGGCGGAAGATTTGATTCGGAATCCCGATGTTGCACAGGTACAACCGTCCACAGGCATCGTTCTGGTCGATCCCGTCCAGCGGTAAGATGGGCAGAATCGAACATTTAATCGATACACCCTCGAGTCCAGCACCGGGTGGATCGATCGCTAACACTGGCGCTCGGCTGTAGCTGATCCATTTGCGCAATTGATCCGTCAGTTTCGGATTCTGCACCGAGGCGATCACAAGATCGCACGGAGGTAGAGCTGTAGAGGGAAGAGAAGAGAACGCGAGGGAAAAGTAAGCATTTTACAATACATTTATAAGTCGCTGCAAACAAAGCACTGAAACAATGCTTACTATTAACGTCAACGGAAATTTTGTTGCCGGTCGCCATGTACAGTGGAACTTCCGAACTGTTCTGCGTTGCTTCCGTCAGCGAGCAGAGGTAGACCACCGTTTCCAGACCGTGGCTGGCAAGCTGTCGAGCGGTCGATATGCCTACCTCATCCAGCTTTCCCTCGCACACGATCACAATCTTTGGCCACTGGTGTTGATTGTTGGGCGTTAGCCGTCTCGAACCACCTAGCAATTGGAGCGCCAGCTCGGTAGCACCACGTGCTAGGAAATCGTGCTGCCGCTCGCGCGACAATCCCATGCTGACGGCATACTCCTCGACGGTGTGGCGCAAGGTAGCCGGTATGGACGGTATTACCAAACCTTCGTCCGTGACGTATTCGTGCGTCTCGCGGGACGATACATTCGAACCTGCCGACTTAATCACTATCTGCCGGTACTGGGCCGGTGTCGATACGAGCACATTTTCGTCATGCCGGTACTTTGTTTTGACCGCCGAGCCGGGCGCATTTCGTTGCTTGGCGGCCGCCTCGGACGCTTTCGTCTGATGGGCATCGATCTCGTTCCAGATCGCCTGCTTGTCGAATAGGGCCAGATTCTTCTCGAAATCAAAATCCGCCTCCATCATGAGCGGATCGTCTTCAGGCGATCCGAACGTGCTGTCCTTGGCAAGATTCTTACGACTACGGGACATCTTCCCATTGCCGTTTCCACCGTTTTTCTTCGCGCAGCCATCCGCGTACGGTAAGGATTGGCTGACGGTAGCAACCGGCCGGCCATTACCGAACGATCCAACGAACCCGCCGGTGGATGATGAAAAACCGGACGATGCAACCGATGTCATGTAGTTCGATTTCGACGCCATCCCGTTATTGATGTCGATTGGATGGCTGCTAGCGGTGCTTTTGTTTGGTGCGACAGGTTGCGTCGAACTGGTGTTCACAGTGTTCGCATATTTGCTTTGAGCGGGGGATTTTGTGGCCAGCTTGAAAGCGCTGCCGGTGCCATTCTGGAACTGTTGTGGTTGCTGTTGAGTCTGCTGCTGCTGATGTTGCTTGCCATTGTTCATCAGTTTCAGCCCATCGTACTGGTCGTCTAACGAGGTTACCATGCCCGAATTGGCGGCCACTGTGGCCACCGGTTTCGACGGAATGCTTGGCACGTTGCTGCATGAAATCAGATCCAGTTTGGCAATGTCAGCCGCACTGAGCGTCACCTCCACATTGTTCTTCTTAAGCGGTATTCCGTTCCGGACTGCTTTCGTGATGACAACGACGGAAGGTGTGACGCGTTTGATGATGCCCTGGAAGATGCCGATATCGTTCCGACAGTGTATCGACACGGACTTGCCAACCCATTTGTCGGCCATTTTCGTGATGTACGATCGAAGTAGCCCTGTTGTTATGATGTTGGCAGTTATTGTTCTTTTCTCTAATTTTAGTGTACAATGAAAGTGGCGTCCTTTGTGCACGAATTCGAACAACGCGCACGGTTATGAAAAACACTGACACAAAAACCCTTGCTGCGTGCGAGATTATCGCACGGGGTCACAGGTAGGTCGCGGCGTCACAGTAGTGGCAAAATAAACATTATACAGTAAAAACACAAATAAATCACAAAATTAAAAAAAAATCCTCACTCCATTTCCGTAGCTCATCTACATCGGTTATGAGAATACTGGTACGAAAAGTGCGCAACTTGGAACTTGTTGGCACACAACAAATGTTGGCGAATGTGTCTGTTTTTTCTTCTTCTTCTCACTGTCCTTAAATCCAAAGTGTGTCGCGTAGAACGCAGCCACCTTTTTTCCCCACGTTTTTGGCGTGTTGGGCTAAGGAAAAAGGGATGCGCTGGAAACGGCCTTGATCTTTATTACAATCATTCGTCCTTATAATTCACAACTAGCATGTAAATCGATAACTTTCAGAGTTATTTTAACTTTTTTGCGTCCCTTCTTTAGTCACATCACCATACTGTTCTCTTGTGTGTGAACTTTCCTGCTTCTTCCTTTTGTTTGTGTATGTTCAGGCTCGGTTAAACGGTATGACATACAGCAATTGTAATCCAGATGTCAAATTGTTATCTCGCAATGGTACATATTTCATGTTTAGTTATATAATACAAGGCTGATGAACATTTTGGATTGCTTCTTACTTTTGGATTGAACATGTCTATAATCTTATCAATAAGAAGAAATGTTGTCGAATTTTACAAGAATTTCTAGGATCACTGATTTACCTCCATGTACACTCGCCAGAAGATAGTTCCCAACCCGCAGCAGAATGTGACAGTTTTGACGGTTCCTCCGCTAGTTTTCTCTAGCTGTCTCCCTCCCGTGTAGAACAGCGCTGTCGATTCAAAGCTTCGCTGATTCCAACCAACAGATGGCGCAATCATATTTTTTAATGTTTTAAGAAAAACTTGAACGACTAACTGCTGTTGTAAACAACAAAACAAAAACCAAGTTTAGGAGTTGAATAAATAAATGAATTTCAGTTTCAAATTTCAATAGCAAACTGTTTCCATACTGTATTTTGTTTTATTTGAATTTTCTATGGTTTAGGAATAGTTCAACTATTCTTCTATATTTCCTTATTTAATAATAAGCAATAATTTAAGCCAGTCTGCCCCTAATTTATTCTCCAATCACCATGAGACCGTTTAAGGCTGATTACCAGTCTTTTCTCATAGTAGGATAGCGTGGCGTAGTGTTTCATCAAAGATTTTTCCTACTCGGTTTATAGACGATTTTAGCTTAAGATGTACATGTTTTCACGCCGTACAACTAACTGTTGTATTACGAGAATTGTTCCAATTGAATTCTTGACTGATGCAATAGCCCTGCATTACTGGTCGTTTATGCTCTCTCAACTGTTGCTGTGATACGAACATATATTCTAGATAGCTTTTCTCTCCTATTCGTCGTATTTCTGCCCGACCAGGTTTATTTAACAACCTTTCCATCCATCAAGCAACTGCCGGTTGGACGTGTGAATTGAAATGTAAACAATTACTGGGCACGAATTGGAAAGGTAAAGAATGGTTTAATTTTCCAAGCGATTCCAGTCTGCCAGAGCGCCGGTCATGTGATGTCTGTGAGTGAAATCGATCAGTTAAATCTCATTTCTCAATAGTGCCATCAAAGCCAATACAGTCGCCAAAGCAAAAAGGCCGCACAAAAACAGAAGGGTCGGTGAAATTCTCACCGGTGTCGCGAATTACGAAGGGCAAAAGCAACAGTTTTTCTGTTGCCTCAAGGCATCCCCTGCTCCCTCTCCTGCATGTAGAACCCACACCTTCTCCTACAGGCACCAACTTAACGTTGGGAGCGGGAATGTTATGCGATGCCTGCGAGAGCAAAAACATAAACAACATTCCACCCTCAAAGCCACCCCGGAGAGGGAAGTGGAGGGGAAAAAATTGTGGCAAGAGAGTGTGTTGCCGTTAGAAAATTGTGGGGAGTAGTACCAAGCAGGGATGTCAAAATCGGTTTTAAAATGTAAAATTGTGTGCGTTGTAAATGTTTTCATAATGTAAGTTTCATTCTACTAATTAAAAAAAAGTGCGTAGAAAAAGGTGTACGATAAACAACACACACTGTCCTTTTCAATTGAAAATTGAATTGTTTTTCTCCTGCACAGTCGGTGTTTGACAACCATGTGGTAGCGTCTCCCATTCCGTACGATATCAAACCCGCGCGCGTACACTGCTGCGCTCCTACGAATCGTGCTCTCGCGCACTCTCTGCGCTGCTCACCATTTTGCGTACACCGTGTTGAGAGCAACAACACATCATCAAAGCAGCCTGGAACTTGCGATGCTGGCATGTTCATGCTAATGCCGCACACTTGGTGACTGTGAGTATTTCTGAGATCGTGTTAGCGAAAGGTCGTGCGTGCTACCCGTTGGCTTCACGAAACGGCGCAACAGCTATCCCGTGTGTGTGTGTGTGTTTGTGTGTGTGTGGTATCTTCAGTAGGGTCTAAAAAACAGAGCAAAAAGTGTTTATCTTCCAATCGTGCAAAAACCGGCTCACAAAACTCGCGTGTCTAGTGAGGCGTTCAAAGGTGAGCGTGAGTGTTTTCTGTTTTTGTTTTGTGCCACCCCCTTCCAAACATATACATGTACACGGTGTTGGCCCTGTTGGACCAGGTATAGTGGAATGTGTGGTTTTGGATGAAGGTGTGTGCGCGTTTGTGGTCTGTCGACTCCCACCCCAAACGGTATCATTCATCCCCCTTATTCGTATTGGTTGGTGTTGGTGCGTTTGTGTGTTTTTGGTTTTGTTTTGTTGTAAATTATTGCCCGATTTTTGGCATTACTTTTACAAAAGTGTTGCGTTTGTAGGCACGCCAGTGAATGTCACAAACGTTAGTGATATGTGTGTGTGTGTGTGTGTTTAACCGGTGTAGTTTGTGGTGACACGTTCAATGCTGCTTTTGTGAGCAGGTCGCCTCTTTCTTCCGTGGTGTTGGTTCAGTTCAGTTGTCATAGCCTACTATGGGATTCAACGATCGT